>JAAXOA010001865.1:0-14665 GCA_036561885.1 Salina celebensis | reverse complement strand
GAGGAGAGTGCAGATGAATTGTCTGTAAATTGAATGGAATCGGCTACAAGCAATGGTCCATGTTGTGGAAATATTTGAAGACGTCGTCAGGAACAAGCTTAGGGATAATTTCTCTTGTTCAGAGTGCGGGCGCGAGTACTTTGAAGCGGATGGGGCGTATGTCGTTTGGCATGTGCAGACACCGGCGGAGGGGGAATGGGTCTCCCACTTAATGCAGTCTGTTAAACCGTACTAAGTCCGGAGGCTTTTTCTGGGAGTAAGAGATGTACGCGTCTTGTAGGAGGGGGAGTACAATTCGTTACGTTTCCTGTCAAGGTTTAACTTAAAATGCTGTAGGAAGTCGTCGCCGAGGATACATTCCCGATTATGTACGTTAGCAATAAGCATGGGGAATGTTACCAGATCATTATTAAACTGGAATGTATCAAGAGCAATACCGTCATCGGTGAGGATATCGTTGGTTACCGATCGCACGACGAAGTGATTATTTCTGACGACTTGGAGATAATGGAGCAGACGGCGCCGCTGTCGATCAAAGCTGGAACAGTTGTGTTTTGGGTTTTAATGTCGATTACTGGTCCTGACGGAAGTGGAGGTTCTGGACGTTGAATAGTATCTACGTAGGAAGTGCTTATTTCAAGGAGTGAGCGGGAGGTTATGGCTCCCTCTGTAGACGGGGAAGTGGAAGTTGTAATTGCTACTGGAGGAACTGGAGACGCTGAAGAGGGATGTGCTGTACTGATTTGGTCGGTGTTGGAATGTGTGAGTGTGTAAAGTGGAGTGGTTAGTAGAGCGACTGGTGGAGCAGGCGCAGTCAATGGCTGAGAAGCTGTTGGCTGCGCCCCTACTGGTTTCCCTGGACGCGGGGCTGTGGAGGGGGCCCTTGATTACGTTGAGCCTGAAGCGCGGGTCCTGGTCCCCAAGCACTGTATGGAACGTTATTTCTGCCCGGAGCGTTGTTGCGTGGATTTTGTGGGCGGGGTTGATAGTACCCATTGCCTTGCTGGTTATGCTGCGGCTGGAAGTGCTGATCAGAATGAGGATACCGTGGAGGAGGAGAGTTGCCGTAGTATCCTTGCTGTTGTGGCCTTCGAGGCTGTGGGGGATGCTGTGGCGGGGGTTGCTGCTGCTGGAGTGACTCATAGTACCTTTTCTTCGTGCGACAATCGGGCTCGATGTGATTTTGCCGGTGGCACCAGTTACAAATGACGGGTTGGGGATTCATGGGATATCCCTGCGGACCGTTACGCTGCTGTCGGTTATTGTATTGATGCTGGGCTGGAGGACCGTACTGTTGGCGCTGATATTGAGGAGGCTGCTGGCGAGGTCCAGGGTAGCGGGTGTTGTAACCGGGTTGCTGCTTACCACCTTGAGTGTTTGGGCCTGGAGCCTCAACAGGTGCAAGCTGGGCTGCTCGAATGTCAGCTACGGTGCTCATGATAGAAGCAATGGCGTCCTCTTGAAGGCCCGGAATGGCGGTGATGAAAGCAGATGCGACCTGAGCAGAAGCGGTAGTGGCTGAGCGAGCGGAGGAGTCGCCGAGGGACTCGAACGTCTTCACATGTTCAAGATATGTTTTGTAGCAGTTCATGTCGGGGAAGACGGTGTTAAGATAGACCGCCGCGTTGTTGGGGAGGTTCTGTGTAAGTGTACGCAGGAATTCCTCAGCGCGATGGTGGTTCCAGTCGTCATGGAGCTCATATCCAATGCGGATTACATAGGCTGCGAGCGTCTCGTGTGGCTTAGGCTTTTGGGCCAGGATTCTAGCAATGTCTTGGGGAGTACTGGGGTCAAGCGGAACGCCTCGAGGGAATTCATCGACAAACTGTGCGAAGGAAACGGTACGATCATCAACGAGCTCCTGATTCATGTATAACCATTGGCTTAAGGTGTCGTCCTTAAATGCATTTTGGAAGTTGGACTTCATGGTGGGATCCCTCATCTTGGCGTTCTTAGCCCAGTTACGGAAACGAGAGAGAAACTGGAGCTTAAGAGGACCGCTGTAAACAGGCATTGGTGACGGACTTATCTTGCCGCCGCTGGAGTCACTGGATGTGGAATAATACGAACAAATTGATTCGTTGTCCGAGTCGACCTCTGGAGTTTGCGAGTAGAGACGATAGTATGGAGGTGGAGGTCGCGTTCTTCTGACTTGGAACGACAACGATGATCTACCTCCGCGGGAGTGTGAGCAGTGGCTGACGTTATTTGTGGGTTAGCCGGAGCAGCAGGGACGGGGCTGATAGGTTTGGATGGAAGGGGAGTTGTACGTGTGGAATTGTGGTCTATAGCAAGTGCTGGGATCGTTCAAGGATGCTCTGGACGATAAGCAGAAGTGAAGGGTTCGGTGGTGTGACTCACTGGAGGCCTAGAGCTAACGGAGTCAAGCGGAATGGAGGAGGGAGGAGCAGCTCTAGGAGTGATGCCAGATTGACTCAGAGCTCGCTCTGCATCGCGACGTAAAGCGTGTAAGCGTTCAACTGGTTCGATCTGAGACGGACTAAACACCGGTTTGAGTGGAAATTGAGCAGCAAGGTCCTTGGATAAGGCTAGTTCTCGTTCGTCAAGGTGCTTCACGCGTTGAAGGAGGGCCTCTGGATCAGTGGGGCCTTGCTCTGAAGATGTTCCTGGCGCTGACGGTGGAGGTGGTAATGGCGTCTCACCGACTGTGACTGTTTCACCTGAGGAGAGTCCTCTATTTCCGAGAGATCGTTCAAGGTAGCGGACTTCTGAGCTCGCAGCCGAAAAATATCACGGAGCGTGGGTGATGTGTGAGAGTCGTCTGACCCGGCGGCAACTTGATCGTGGAATGTATCGATGGTCTCCTCAAGTTCCTTACGAATTGACTGTTTTACGCGACGTAAATATCTGGCTCTGGCGGCGATCGAAATTGGTGGGGAGAAGGGACAAGGTGTGACGGTTCTTGGAGGGGGACCCGTTTGGTTCACAGAGATTACTTCCGGAGCGATGGACAGCGGTCTGTCGTGAGTGGGCTCGGTCTCGCTGGCGAGCGACGGCAATTCGTGGATCACGGGAAGTGGTGGAGCTTGTGATGAATTTGAAGACACTGGAAGCTTGGGAGCTGAGCTCCGCTCTGGCGGTTGCGCTGTGGCTGGCGGGGGAGCGATGGGACGCGTTTCGGTGGTTTCTGGAACAGAAGTGGAGGTGGACACTGCAAGTGGGCGTACGCTGAAGGCGGTCTCGAAGGCGGCTAGGTTAGAAGCTGTGCTGCAGAAATATCCACGCAAGCACGTTTGGCAATGCAACGAATGGAAACAAAACCCTGTATCAAATGAGAGTTACTAAATTGACGTTTACATTAGAAATCCATTTTACACTTAAAACATATTGTGTGTGTTCAGACATCAATGATTATCAATGCATCGAAAATACGCAAGAGAAGGGATTCCAGAAACGATAGCAAAAAACTAATTCCAAGCGTACCCCCCAAATGCCACCTATCTCGCATTGGAGCAACAGCTTTTGTAGTCAAAACGGCTACTTTCCCATTCACTGAGGGTTTCCTTACAACCAAATTTTTTTCACGCTCACGAACAGATCAATACATTTCTACCACACTGTCTAACATAACGCATACTTTTTTCAATACTTGAAGGACTACTACGAAAAGGAACACCAATAGTAGGCAGAACCAGAACCATGAGTACGCGACATTCCCCAGCTGTTGCGGCAAACTCTTAACACACAGCCAAGGTTAAGTTACAGTAAGTAAATAAACCAGTCCGTTGCACCACGAAATCTTGAAGTAGCGAAAGCGAGTCCCGTGTATTAATGAACTCATGAAATATGCACTAATGAACTCTTGATTCTTTGAATATGAACCAATGAACTCTTGATTCTTTGAATATGAACCAATGAACTCTTGATTCTTTGAATATGAACCAATGAACTCTTGATTCTTTGAATATGAACCAATGAACTCTTGTTTCTTTGAATATGAACCAATGAACTCTTGATTCATTGAATATGAACCAATGAACTCTTGATTCATTGAATATGAACCAATGAACTCTTGATTCATTGAATATGAACCAATGAAATCTTTATTCATTGAATATTAACCATTGAACTCTTGGTATTTAATGGACCATGGACCCTTGGTATTTTTAATTTTAATTGCACCATTCATTAATGAAGGTGATTAAATGATAGCTTGAAAATACGTCTCACAAAGTCTTTTCTTCATAGACAAATATGTGTACCAGGTTTCATTGAGATCTGTCCACACAGTCCCGAAATTTCGTGAACACAGCAGGACGGACAGAGGGACAGACAGAAATGACGATTTCATAAAGTAGCTTCCGCTACTTAATAACTACGATACGTAGTGATTTTCTTGATATTGTAATGCGTGAACAAACGTCGCAATAAATGTAATCTTTTAGCAAATTACAAAATAACCAACATTTATTCCAGCCAATTGGAAAAATAGATTTCGCACCTTAAAATACTGTAGTGCGTGAGTGTAGGTGCCAATTTGAATGTATTTTTCCCCTTTTATTTGACCATTTGAATGCACTGTCCTGACGAATAAATATCTGCGATTCAGTGTCTCGTAATAAGCTGGGGGTAGATTATAAATGCAAAGCTGAACATCATCACAAGTGCAATATTCCCCAACAGCGTTATTAATGAATGGGGTGGCGTAACAGTGCAAATTCAAATAATTATGAATATTTTTTTCTGGGCTAAATCTGAATGATTTAGATTAAAATATCATATAAGTTATCATCTTAACTCACTCCACGCATTACCATTTTAGTTTACTCATAATATAACTTACCAATTATACACTTAAAACGTATGTTGTTGGTTAGTGTCTTCGAGTATCAGTGTTTTGAAATTAAATAGCCCGTGAAGCGGTGTTTTTAATTCCAGCATTAGTCTCAAATTTTAAGTGGCTTTATCTTACATTAACACTTTCATTTATAACCTTCGTAGATTAAACATGAAACTGCTTGATTTCCAGTTATATTGATTGCTTTATTGCATCATACAATGTATTCCTTTGGACAAAGAAGCAAAAATCAATATCCGCTTCCCCTTCGTCTCTGAAATAAATATTTCACTAGCAACACGAAACTATGTTTATAATTAGAACAATGCACATTAAAAGAAGAACGCTATAATATTATAGCGTTTTGCTTTTTGTGGTTACTGCATTGAAATGACGCTTTTGTGCTGTCATCACTAGCAGAATTTATAATATCAGAAAATGAAAACATCAATATTTTGAACTGAAAGCATCTACCACAGGGAATCGTAAACTCTAGAGTTATATAGTAATAGAGTCTAGTCAGCCATGGTGGAAATTTTCAGATCAGAATATTAGATACCCCATTGAATGATTTAAACTTGTCATATTAAATCATCGTATATCACAATAATCATTCATGTAGATACTGATAATTTCTTTTAAAATCATATTATGAATAACCGACAGTGAACCGAAAAGAATGTCTAATGTTTGGCGAGTCATGCGTCACACTACATAATATTTAATAGAAGGCAATTTAGCTATTGTAATTATAATCGATTTTCCATATAACTTGAGTCTATACGAAATTCTCATGATGGCGATACACTTACTACAATTTCGTTCATCAAAGAAAACTGCAGTTTGTGTACTCATAAGAAAGCGGCAAGAGTTTTGGGATGAACAACTATTTCCTGTTTTTTTTCTCTTGTCGTCATACAAACTCTGTTCACAGAAAGGAGCTCGATATACACTGAACTCACATTTACTTTGTAAAACCATCTAATTGTTAAACTCGCGGTTTAAACGTTTAAAAAGTAGTGAGAAGGAAGCTCTTTCTATTTTGGATTTTTTTGTAGTAATTAACAAGCAAATTTGCAGTAGTACCAAGATTGTTATTGTGGTAAAACCAACGGGTTCGGGAAAAGTCTTCACTATTTTCAAAACTTGTTCTGATTGCTGATGTTGCTGGAGAAGCATTTCTATTGAGCCTCGTTTAAAGCCATGGAGTCCTCGCTGGAAGACAAATTCGCGCCCAGCACAATAAAGAAGACACCAGCTCTAACTGGTACATTTCTCATTTTATTTGTGTACTGCATCATCCGACCGAAAAGTTTAACTGAAGCTTTGAATATCTTTCACAGGAAAACATGGCACGTTATATTGGCACACACTCGCTCTTTTACCAGCCCTCATCACATATCTGCTCAGTTTTGCCTACATGTTTGAATATATTGAGATCCGTGTTACCGTCGCTCTTGGAATTTCATTCGCCGTTACACTAACTTGTTCCATTGCAGCATATTTCTTCCAGAATTGCTTCCGTGTTATTATCATGGTTCTTCCCGAATTGTCAATGAGAGTTTTTCGCATATACTTTGTACAGTTCATACTGTTATTTTCACCCTTACCTGGTATACAAACAAATCTTGAAACGTTCACAAAAGCGTATGCTTGCACTGCCGGCTTATCAATAGTTGTTGGTAAAAGAGTTGCTGCTGAAGTTATCTCCGCGTCTCTTGGAATTGCTCAGGGTATTATTCAGAAACTAAACAACGTATCTCACCATATTGAAAACGTGTCGACGGTTCCTGGGCTTGTTTTCAGTGCAATTGTCATGATATTCAATAAGCTTCTGCAAGGTATTGCATACTTAATCAATCCAGACTATTGTTGTCATGATTCGATCCACGCCACAAAATGTAACAGTCTCCATGATTGCATGGTATCGTTTCGCGAGTTTTTTGGTTTCCAACTTGAACTCATAGCTTCAATGAAAGCTGCGGTTAATGAATCCATTGTGAAAAATGTTGCGAGTGATTTTGATGCCACAATTTTCTCCCACTTTGACTCATTTATACTTGTTAAAAGGGTATTTGGCGTGCTTATAGCGTTTAGTATCATTATTCTTGTGATTTCTAAAGTATTTTTGCTCAGAAGGCATGTGGCTGGAAAATCGGTAAAATGTTCAGGAGTTTCGCCACTCTTCTTAGCATCAAATCCATTTTTATTTCAAATAATATTTTTGTTTGTTATGGCTAGTATAGATTATGGAATACGCTTTATGTACACGATATCAGGAGAGATTTTTACTAGAAACAAGTTAACATTTGACACACAGTTTAAAGGAGGGGTTAATGTAGCGGGAGAGGGCATAGGAAGTTTCTTTGCGGAAGCTATTTTCAACACGATGAAGACTTATAACGCGCTAACTGTTAAAATTCCTTGGGAAACTTGTTACAGCAAGGATCTGGAACATCCGTCCAACTGGAAGTATGTAATTGTAGCAGCTGGAATCGTTGTTGGACTTTGCACTTACTATGTTGATGTTATTTGTCGGCGAAATCAGCTAAAGTTGATTAGATTTGCTGACACATGCTTTAGCCATATCAGGAAAACACCAAGTGTAGTGCAACTCAAGCACAACAGTTCTAAAACTGAAGAAAAACAAACTACGCAACCGTACGGGGACTCTACATCTCGCCGTAGTCAAGTAAAGATTGGTTTTGATGATATACCAATGTCACTCATGACGTTTCGTCCTCAGAATGACATATCTTAAAATAAAAAAGGACAAAGTCACCGAAATTTTCTTCAAGATTTTAAAAATAATATTATCAACACGACATCAAGCTTGGAAACCAAAAACAAAGCTAATGCATCAACACTGTAACTCTATATATTTGTTTTAACAATAAGTCCTGTAGCTCGATGATATCTGTTTTCGAACTTGCCATCCTATGTTGACAAGTTTCACAGCGATCAGTACTTTTTACTTGGGTTTTCAATTCCAAGCAGATTGTTGCATCATTTCGCATGTGCGGATAGCCCCTCCTTTTTCTAGCAAAAAACGAAAAATGGTGCAACAAGCTGCTTGGAATTTGTACTTGGCCAATTGAGTATTTATTGAATATTTTTACCAACATCTTATTCCAGAAAATTTTTTCGCATGTCATGTAATTAGTATGTGGTAAACTCCGACAAACCGTTGGCGATAAGGAAATTGCTGATATAAATTTGAATTCGAAGGAAAAAGAGGGTCCAATTAATATTATTACCGAAAAACGGTATGTTATATAGAGCAATGGTTTACTTCTAGAGTAGTAAATGATCGTTGTTTTTAAAGATTACAACAGTTTTGCTTGCTAATGGATATCTTCCATGGAAGCTTTTAAAATTTGAGTAGAATTAATTGTTGAAAAGAGCTTTTTCGCATATATGCATGTACAAATAACCAGAAGTCGTTGTGAAATAAGAACATGATATGTGTAGCCACTATTTTCCGCAGTTATTATTATTGTAAGAAATAGAAGCACACAAAAACTTCCATATCCTGTTGGATTTGATAAAAGCCTTCTTGGAAAAAATGCTAAACTTTTGAACGAAACGCAAATCTTCAGTTTAACTGGTTATAGTTTACTCAGCCAGATTTAACATTTACATACTGCGGTTATCCTGAAAGAAGGAAATATTATCTTCTAGTTTGTATGATTGAAGTTGGCAGTAATTGTCCTATCCTCTCATTGTAAGTTTTTTGAGTTTTGAGTGCACTCTTAACACCAACAAAAATGCAATACTATTTGACAATATCTCCAAAAAAAGTTATAATATTACATGACATTATATGCATGCATTCTGCGCTAAAATTCTCTCATTCCTGTTCGGTGGTAGAGTAATATATGGGTATGTTAAATAACGTAAGTTCATTCGGAGACGGTTTCAGCCAGAGACGGTAATCGTCAAACCTGTCCATAAGAAAGTCTGGTCTTTTGCTAATTTACAGTTAGAGCGAGTTGATATTTGGAAGGGTTAACCCTCTGTAGATACAGTTTTGACGTTTAGGACACGGCTTTGGTCAGGTCAATAATGCGCCGTTACGTTGTGAATGAAATTTTCATTTATTTGTTGCATTATTAAAATAATCAAATCAACTTAAGAACATGGAAATTCCTCCTGATGCAAAAATTTATCAAATGTGTACAAGGAAAGACTTCGAGAATATTGAATACAAAGATTGCTTGTGTAGTTTCACAAGCTAGTTTATTACAACTCACTCATTCTGTGGGATGAGCTTCTCACAAGATGGACATTTATGCTTCAGCATCTATTTGTGGATTGTGGATAGTTTTAACATGGAGTTTCAAGCTAGACTTTGCTTTGAAGTTTTTCTTGCATTCTGGACAAGTGTATTTATGAAAATTATCAACGCCATAAATATCCAATTACTTTTGTTATGTCTACGACAGTATTGTCTATAAATTTAAATTAAACTGGGTGAATTTGTATAGTTCCGTGTAATTTTTTAAATTAGGGGAAATATTCAATAAATTCTCTTCACGATCCGTTTTTGTCGTTCTAATATTTCCTGTGTAAAATCGTGTTACTTTAGCGTTGAAAAGCAAAATTCGGATCCTTGTACAGAGCCTATGGGATCATCTGCACATTTCAAAGCCTTCAGCTCGGCCACGCACCAAACGGTCACTTTACCAAATACTTGTAGTGAATCCATTCCTTTCGTTAAATGGCATTGTAAAATCAGACTGTTTCATTTGGCCGGCCAACTGATAATACTTACATCAGATGGTGTAGTGGAGTCGAAGGCAGGTAAACGATCAGAACAAGGCTAGATAAGAGTAGTTTTTCCTTTGAAAATCAAAGACGCCATAAATATTTAATCACATATTTTATATCTACGACAGTGTTGTCTGTGCAGTCAAATTACCTTCAGTAAATATTAATAGTTCCATATAAATTTTCCAAATATGGGGACATACTCTATGAATTAACTTCACATTCCGATTTTGTCGTTTTAATATTTCCTGTGTAAACTCATGTTATTTTAGCGTTGAACAGCAAAATTCGGACCCTCGTAATTTTTCTATAAAAGTCATTGCCGCAAAAAATAATAAATTACTTTTGTTATGTCTACGACAGTATTGTCAATGCAGCCCAGACAAGTTGAGAGAATGCATATCGTGTTGTTTTCATCCTGTTCCTGATACTTGTTGCAATACATCGAGTTGGCGTATTTAATTAGATAAATTTTCGAAAGTTTTGTTTGTACAATGAACAGTCATTTGTCCAGAATGGCAAAAAAAATTAATTATGGGGTAACAACAGCTTTCTCGCTACATACGAAGGATACTTGGGAAATAACAGGCCCAATTTGCTTTTCTTGCTAGCTTAAGACCGTTTTACACAGAGAAAAAATCACAACTTTGTCTGTACAGACATACCTTCGGCAGAGAACGTCTCCAAATCCCAAAACCTCTGCGGTGCGGTGGGTGGAATGCGAGCATTAACCTCTCAAATGCATTCGCTGATACTAATTCTAACCATGATTGATGCAATCAAACCAATTGGGTCTCATTTAAACTTCAATGACTCTCCTACGTTTGACCTTACTAGCTAATCCGGGTTTAAAAAACTTTCGTAATGGATTCATCATTTTATTTTAGTACGATGCGTTAGATAAGCTACTTTATTAAGCAGCAAAAGCTTTGTATGTCCGTCCGTCTGTCCGTTCGCCGTATAACTTGGAAACTGTTTAACAGAACCGGTTCATACTTTCTTGAAATCATTGTCAAGTATCAGGGATGTGTGAAACCCAGTTTTCAAGTTTCTATGTAGTCAGGTTTACTAGTTAATTATTCAATTAAAGTTAATGATGGCTCGTTAATGACGAAAATTTTTAAATGCTGTAATCGATGGAACTGTATCAGCTGGTAATTTTTCTTCAATGCAACCATACTCAATTCTATCATAATTGAGTTAGTTGCGTAATTGAAGTTAATGATGATTCTTTAGGTGCCATTTTTTGGTGGTTACACAGAAAACGATGCTCATAGATTGATGCTTTCATGCTAAATGAATCGTGACTATATTATTTCAATTTGAATTGGATCATATATTCATTGGTTCACATTCAAAGATTCGTCATTCGTAAGCTTATTGGTATGTTCCTATCCAATGACTCATTTTAACCGTAATGATTGAACGAAGCTTCGCCTTCGCTACTTCCAGATTTCTTGGTGCAACGGACTGGTTTTCGATGTTAGTCTTTCTAAGCATTTTATATTACTACTACTACTAACTAACATAATATCATATAATTTTTCTATTCTTCTGTTTCCATCAAAATTTTTACTTGGTAAAATTCTTGCTTAGCAATTAAACTAATTGAGAGTCATATTTCTCAGTAACTTTTTTTTTCGCTGTAGGCAATCACACATTTTCATCCACTATACTTTACGACATGAGCTTCATTTAAACATTAGTGATGGAATTGCATCGTACTAAGTTCAGGTTTCACGGTCACTATATTGGCATTACCATAAACAGAGGAACTCAATAGCCATTGATAGTAAGATATAAAATATTTTACAATTTATAATCGTGTTAATTTGCATTTATTTATTTCTAGCCAGGATAATCAAGTCAAGGTTTACAACTTGCCACTATGGCTGCTTGGAACAGTTATGGGAAGATTTCGGGTAGGAGCCCAAACCGACTTTGTATGAATGTCTGTCTTTTTGCATATTTTCTCTATTTAATCGTCGCAACATCCTTGGCCAGAGAGTTTCCTGCTCACTTACGGATTGGGAGAATCACAATCGGAGAAAGTGAAGTGAGAAAGTGCGGGCCAAACTTCACAGACATTGTCATGAGTGCTTTTAATCAGGATAAATCAAATGATATTGAACAAGCCAATTCAAGTAGCGCCGATGTTGTCTTAAACTTTTTGATAAGCCTACAAAATATTGAACCAAAGGTCCGTGGATTGACAACATTATACTATTTGGAAGTAATAGAGGACTACCAGCAGTTACATACAAATAATATATTGATGTTCAACTATAAAGTCGCGAACCTCACACAAATACGGGGTAAACAGTTAGCCAAATTGTTAGCTGACCTTAAGACTAAATTAGAATCACATAGCAATTCAATAATTCAGTCTTGGGCTGAAGAAGTTAAAATACGCCAGACCTACTACGTTCTACAACACATCATTACACAGGATCCAGATTCATCTCGATTTAACGAAATTGCTCTATTTCAGTCGGAATCTTTTAAGAAATCCTTGTTAACCATGAAATTCATAGTAACTCCTCTTAAACTGAGAGAAAATCCGAGACTCGTTTCTGACTACATGAAACAGAATTCAAATTCATTTCAAGATCACCTGTGTATCCTAATTGAAAAAATGTATGCGGGGTATCTTGACAACGCCGTATTTACGATAAAGTTTTTAGAGAGCTTCTCCAGTGTAGAAGATCAGATTGTAGGCTTCAAACTCCTGCTCAACGAAATGAGAAAGAATTTACATTTGGACACATATCAGTTAGTAATGGTAGCAGTTGCTGTTAAAAATATACTGGAGCTCCCTGATTATTCAAATATTGACCACAAATACAAAAATATGTTTAAGAATTTAAGAGAAAGTTTTCCTTCGGGTGTAAAAAACATAATCTGGGGCAATCGTAAAAATTGTACTATTATGAATGCAAATTCTAAAAAGTATTTGTACGTTGCAAGTAAATGGTGTGACTCTTTGGTGTTGTTGTGGATTCCTCCGGGGATGCACAGCGATTTTTTCTGGACTCTTAAGCTAAAAAATGACGGAGAAAGATTTGTTCTGCAGAGCAATTATCAACGGCGTATATTAGACGCAGGCAGTAACAGTTTTGACAGTGAACGTGACTATGTTGCATCATTTCCTGTTCGGGAAGGTTTAGACAGTCGTCGTAACTATTTTGGAGAGCTTTTGAAATGGGTAAAACCTGAACGCAATCAGTGGAGAATAATTCCGGACGGCGACAAACTTCTCATTTTTTCGATAGACAAATCTGCGTTTTTGTATGGATCTTCGTATCACTGGAATCAAAATAGAAGATATGCCTTTCTTTGGAAATCAGTGAAAACTCCGGAAATCGTCATGGAAACACGGAGGTGGGAGATAAATTGTTACGATTAGCTGTCATTGAGTACATATGGGAGCACCTTTTCGATAAACTGTTGCAATATTTAATAATCATTTAGTAAACTGAATGTTTCTTGTCTTCCTATACATAAGTAAGTCAAACTTTTTGTAGTATGCATAGCTTTCAACTAGTTCATAAGTATTATAAACCCTTTCTTATTATTTACAGATCCCTCCAAAAGTAGAAGAGAAAAAAAGCTCAACCTAATAACCGTCCACTAGCCCCTTTGTGTGATTAAAAAGCTTCATTCAAACTTATTTTCAAATGAAACATTGTGATTAATTTAATAGTCGACATCCGATATATTTCTCGTGGGGAGTTACGTTCCAAATTTTTTGTGTCTTAGCTGTGTGGCCATTAGGTCAAAATCCCCTTCATCTTCTATATTATGTTTTTTTTCAACGAATAGTCGCAAATAAATTTTCACTTGTGCAGTATTTAAAAAGAAAATTCAATTTAGTAGGTATTACTGGCTTATTTTGTAAAACTAATATGTACTATTGAGACTTAGCAAGCTCTCCAAACATGCAGCATACGTTACATATGTTTTTGATAAAACAACCTAGATGTACAGTTTACTAATACTCTCGCTACTAAACTACTAAACTACTACTACTACTACTAAAGCTTGATCAAAGTGTGTTCCTGTCCAAATTTTAGATGAATGCTTACGTAGAATATCTATTTGTAGAACATTGTTTTATTTAGGTAAATTAAACCTTGGGTGAATATATTTGCTTCGTATATAGAACCGTATCCACGATATATCCGAGCAGTATTTCAAAATAGCTCATTTTCATATCTTTGTCAATGACTCCAAATTCTCCTGCCGGCATCGCCAAGAGGACAGTCCATATTTCCATGTATCTAGTATGGCAGACCCTGAGTCAAACAATGCACATCCTAGGCTGAACATGAGGTGCAGTCCGGTTAATCCTAGGGCAATTGTTGTCAAACTCACCAACCACGCTAGAATATTGTTTTGTAATGTAGCAACCATTTCCACATATACTCCAACAAGAATTCCAGCAAATGCTCCGCCCAGAATGCTCGCCGAAACGGACTGTTCTATTGAAGTTATGATTCTTTGTATGATTCCAAGTTTGTAGTAGATTTGAATCGCAGATTTTGTCATTCTTCCGTGCAACTCTCGAACCAGAAGAATGTGAGCTGACCCGCCGACGAATGCACAAAGGACGAAGACTTTCATGCTAATCGTCCCCATTTGGCATAACCACACGATAAATACGTACCGGAAAGCTTTTATAACTTGTATGGCGAATTTGCTGCTGGCGAATTGGGATGTTTCTAAAATCATTGTGGCTATGTAGTGTAAAGGCTCTAAGTCGGCATACACGAGAAAGGTTGAAAACAGTAGGATATTTGTTGTGTAAGGAATAGTAAACATAAACGCAAACATTCCGATTTTCCCAAGTGCTCTGTTTGTTTGGTGGCTTCTTTGTCAGCAGCTCCAAAAAAGACCAACACGCTCAATCTTAAAAATCTCAGATTTCAAATTTGAACTTGTCGTCCGTTAAAATGAGCCACCTTAACTCCATAACCGAAAGAATTTTTTCGAAAAAATTTTGCGTTCCTGAGATATATAGGTTTTTGTAAAACACCTGGGCTCCGCTTTTTCTGGCGAACGGTAATAGTTACAAAAATAGTTTTTTGTGTTCTGGGT
>JAAXOA010001864.1:0-14668 GCA_036561885.1 Salina celebensis | reverse complement strand
GTCAATTGGACTTAAATTACGGCAGTTATCGTTGGACATAGGGTTAAGCGTCTACGGAACGACGGCACTTAAGTGTTCACAGACACATAGAACCAAATACAGTAAGTATGACTCTGAAGAGTTATGCTTAATAAAGTCTATTCATCTCTTCTCAGTAACGTTATGAAAAAAAAACATGGGAATGGTAACGGTCAGCAATGATAATTTGGGAACGTAGATAATGTTTTGATTCCGTCCGACGTAATTCAAACTGTTTACAAACTCTTCATCAACTTACATACTGTTTTTAACTTGATATCGATTAGCTAAATATATCTACCTTTTCTTTCAGTTTTAAATCCGTCTCAGTCAAATCAATACAATACAAGTCATTACTTTTATCCACAAATTATGATACACATGCACGATTTTTCTGTTAACTGTTTTCAAAGATTGCTACTTGGGGAAAAATATTGAGCAGGGCAAATACATTGGATGCTAGAAGTGCAAACAATTAGGATAATGAAGAGCGTAAACGGCAAAACGCAACAATAGGTTACGGGTGGACACTGTGAGGAGCATGGAGCATGTGAGGAACGTAATATGAATCTGTTTCCTGACCCCAACTCATAAAATGTAATGAAATTAGTCACAGAACCATTGACAAACAGTTATCAGTTTAAAGATATCTATCGAAATCACGAATAATTTTTTTTTCGTTTTAATGAACCATTAATTACAAATTTGATTGTGTCATTAACTCAGTAATAACGAGAAATTAGGCATTCTAGCTATAAGAACTCTCATCTTAAAAAGTTGCCTCGAATTCAAGTTAAAAAATTGCATAATTTACGCACCACTATCTATAACCTTTATTATGGCATTGACTCGTAAATGGTTAAATATCTGAAGGTGGTTTAAGTAAGCAACAAATTTTGTTGCGTTTCTTGTCTGATTTTAATTTTTGTTTTCCTGCCGATATTATATATCACGAAAAGAAAAAAAAGTTACTGCTCATGTGGCATCGCGTCACGATGGTTGTTGGAAAAGCTTCAAAACTGATCAAGTGGAGTGAGCATGGCGACTACCTGCGGTTTCGTCCATTCTGTTGGAAATCAAAAGAAATCTTGAGTATTTGGTGCAATATCAAAATTAATCAAATTTCATTCTATTCTCAGGTCTGAAGTACTCCGGATATAGAAAAATCTGAAGCCATCCATAGAAGCACAGATTTTCATTTTGAAAAATTCAACGCTGATTCTTATGCGATGGAGTCGAACGATGAAACTGGAAGAATTTTAAAAGAAAATAGCTCGTCCTCGCGACGCTGCAACGGCTTGCCCGCCACCATTGAAGGTAGAGCTCAAGGAAAAGGACGACATTGAGGTGATCATGGAGAGGTCCATTGAAAAGAAAGAACCGCAAATAAATTAGGAAGGTCATCCTGTGCTCCAAAGCGCAAAGTTGAGAGCGTCACCCGATTCTAGACTGATAAATCCTGGGAAGCCTCTTTGGAACGAGACAGAAAATCGAACAGACGAATTTGGTCACCTGTCAAGGTCGTTGGTCCGCGGGATATTTTCAAAGCTCCTGGGCTCAACATGGTGGCCATCTTTCCAGATCTGGCTGTAAAAGTGGAGAAAGAGGAACCTCCAGAAGACGAGGACTTGGCGGAGTTAACTGAATCTGATGAATTGTTTCCACTTTAAGTAGCAAATCTACTTCCGAATATGTTTACGAGGAGTTTCCAGTGAAAGTTGGGGTGAAAGGACTAATGTAATGAATGACTGAAAAAGTCTGCCAGTTTTGTTAATTACCGAGAAAGTGGCAAGGTGCCGAACTAACATGAATTCCGATAGTTGGTTGGTGAAACATAAAACAAAATTAAATTAAGAGAAGATTATATATTAAAAATTTTGTACTTATAAAACAATGCCAAATATATACTATATACTACTGGAACAAGTTATAATTGTAATTTAATCGATGTTATGTTTAGAAATAAATTGTTCTCAATTATTAAATATATTGAAGAAAGCTAGTTTGAAAAGAGTACATATTTTTGGACTAGGAGGTCTAGGACATATAAATAATCCACTTCATAACAAACCTTTCGCATGATTTAAGATTTAATTGATTTTGGTGGCAAGTTTTATTTTGCTTGGATGAACTCAATCACAGGAGTATTTGAGACCAACGCCGAGCATGATTTCCACGAAAAATTCCCGTAGCATTTACTGTAATCACCTGATTTTCACTGGAACATTTTTTTCAAACAGACCAAAACAGTGGTTTGACTTGACAACTCCACACTCAGTCACCTCCTTAACTCGTTTCATAACAATTCATTCCTTAAGTTAAAAAAATCTGGACATCAATCTAATCTCCACCACATATTGTAAAAATTACACGGTTTTTTTTCTTCATCAACTGCCAGTTTTCAGCAAGTTTTCAGAATTCTAGACATAATGAGCTGATGAAAATGTCGACAGTCGACACTAGTGTAAAAAGGGATGCATCCGGTTTTAGCCTTATCGGATATGTTGCACTTGTTGTCGGGCTACAAAATCACCGGCTAAAGCTAAGCAGCTGATATTATCAAGTAAACAAAAGTATTTTTTCTTGTGTTTTTTCGTTTCAAGTTTGGATTATTTGTTTGTATTGTTAACAATAATTATAAAATAATTAACGAAGGAATATATCGTATCTCCTGTTGTGATATAAGTTTCAATGGTGTGACAATGGTTGTTAGAAATGCTTCAACTGCGTTCAAGTGGGAGGAGTGTGGCGAATACTTCCAGCTACGAGCTCTGAGACATGTACGATGTGGGAGATCAATTGAGTGGGACATTGGAGTGAAACCATGTCCTCCAGGGCAGATAAAACGAACCTTGAGTGTCACTGACAACATTGGAAAAACCTTGAACAGAATTCGAAAAGGTTCAGTTCATTTCTTGACCCACAACAACGTGAAGGAACTCCAGTGGACTATGGAGACCAGCCCCCTGATCGAAGTGCTCCTGAATCCTCGCGAAAACAACGACATTGACTGCTCAGCTTATAAACACAGGAGTGTGAAAATGAAGCATTTGTTTCTAAGAATGGCGCCCAACACGACAATAACAGTTATTGGAAATACAGCCTTAAGGAAATTTCTCCGAGAACACCTCCACTCTTTGGCGGAAAGAAACATAAAAATTTATCTTAGTGTGACGCCCTCTCTACACTTACTGGAACCTCCGGTTCCCATCTGCTACGCTACTGACTTAACAAACAAATCTAACAGATTTTCTGACCCTCTAGGTAAGAAACTACAAGAAATCTTCATCAATATTTGGTACATTATGTTTGAAAAATAGTATTTTTAGTTCCTCTGTCCTTAGGTCTCAAGTGCTCCGGATGTGGAAAATTTGTTGGAACTGAAACTGTACACCTTAGACACATTCAGAAATGTAAGAAGTTTATAACTTCAAATGGCAACTTGGAACTATACACATCACAGTTGGAAACGACTCCGAAGAACCGGGCTCAATGCAAATCACAAAATATGCAGGACTCCACTCAAAAGGAAAGTAATTCTCCAAATTCTCTGATCTCCTCTCAGAATGAGCTTATTCCAAAATCTCAATGGGTTCCTTCAACACCAGAATCAGTCCATCCAGCACCCGGCTCAACAATACCTGACGTCTTGAAGCGTACTGACGAATTGAATCAAAACTCAGAGGATTATATTCAGGACTCCAAACAAAAGGAAAGTATTTCTCCAGATTCTCGGATCTCCTCTCAAAGTGAGCTTTTTCAAGCACCTGAATCGACCACTCCAGCATCTGAATATTCTGAATCGGTCACTCCAGCAGTCGGCTCAACTATTCCTCACGTCTTGAACGAAGATGTTTCTAAAGTGGTTCAGACCTCAACAACTGAATCAGACCCTGTTTCAATCAATAAAGCCATTGAAACGCTGGCGTCAGCGATTGGTGACGCACTTCCGGAGTTCTTCCTGCAGTTTGCCGCCATTCCCAGTACCGCCGATGTTAATTCAGAAACACTCAACGCTGAATCAGATGCAATTGAGACCAACGATGAAACTGGAGGAATTTTAAAATAAAATGCTAGATCCTCCGTGTCCGGGAAGGGCTCGCCGCCACTGAAGGTAGAGCCCGAGACGAAGGAAGAGAAAGAGGTGATTATGGAGAGGACCAGAGAAACGGAAGAACCGCAGTTAAGAAGGTCATCCCGTCCTCAAAAGCGCAAAGTTGAGAGCTTCACCCGATTCCAGACTGATAAATCCTGGGAAGCCGCTTTGGAACGAGACAGGAAAGCAAACAAACGACTTTGGTCACCAGTCAAGGTCGTTGGTCCCCGGGACATTTTCAAAGCTTCTGGGCTCAACAAGGTGGCCATCTTCCCAGATCTGGCTGTGAAGGCGGAGAAAGAGGAACCCCCAGAGGACAACAACGAGGTGGAGTCAACAGAACAGGATGAATTGTTTCAACTTTAGGGAGCTATACATCTGGATGTGTTGGAGGTGATTAAAGTGAAAGTTCGGTTTGAAACACTTATGATGTAAGAGATCAAAAAAACTGTCAACTATGTCAATCAACGCGAAAATGTCTTCTTCTTACCAATGGGCCTTGTTTGCTTAATTTTTGATTGTTTGCAAAGAGACAACTAAAGTGAAATGAAATTAAATTAGAAAAAGTTATTTTGGTTAAAAACAATAACTGTCCAAAATAATGTGAAATCTACTATTGTGACAAGTTACCGTATTTCAAGCGAAGTTTTGTGTGTTTAGTTTAATAGATAGTGCTTGGGAAAATCCAAAGTATTAAGTTTTAGGAGAACGTTTTTAAAGGACTTGTGATATAATGTTGAACTCTTGAACAATGAACGCCATCGTTTAAAAAATCCACATTATACCGAGAAAGCCTGAAACAGTGTTCCAAGGGACTGCGTGTTCGTTGGAATGTCGCTCGGACACTTAATCTATTTCGCCAAATCATAGATTCTTGCTAAACGAACTTCAGATACTATTTATTTTTAATTTTCCAATTATACATAGCACGATAATAAAAAATTCAATCAATCAGTGAACATCAGTTGCTGTTGCTGCAATAAAGTCTCCAATTATGCTTAATCGTACTTGTTACAACACTTTTCCTCAAGGTACATACCATTGGTGTCGGGTGACGCTGACAAGTAATTGCCATTGCTAAAATTCCTCATAAAAAACGAGAAGCCGTCATGTGACAGTTCAAACGCCCATTTCTGCTCAGGAGTGTGTTCACCGCAAACGACCATCAACGTACCATCCCGAACGTCACTGTACATGGTTTTTCCCATTTTCAAGTTCTGTATTGTAAAGGTGCGCTCGTTTTTAATGCTGTGCACGGCCCAGTAAAATTCTACGTTTTCAGTTCTTGAGGTCTGCCTGGAACAAGATACATCAGTGAAAACAGCGCCCGTGTTGGGTCCTTGGAATTCAGCGTACAACCGTTCCGAATATGCAATGCAGCATTCGTTATGAGGCACCAGCTTCCTTCCCAAACGAGATTCTTGATTAGCCAGGGGAACATATTTTCAATCTTCGTGTACCCCGAAATGTCATACGTACGCTTCGCTGCATTAGACTCAAAGCTTCTGCATTTTCCATCTGTTTCTGTATGGAAACAGCAACTTGAAAGAATTCCTTTGTTCTAATGTGGCCTTGTTGGACCATTTGTCGCATGAGTTCTTCCAAAAAAGCAATCTTTTGGTTTGAGCAGTTACATGCTGAAACAAAGTTCAAGATGTTTTCCACCATACATGACTTGTTTCCGTAGGCTTCTGTAATAATACCCGGCCAATATTCGACTATATCCGGTGGACAGTGACCAGAAATGTAGTTATTTATTGAAATAGTTAATGAGTCCGTTTTTGGGTTAATATACCAGCGTGTGGACACAGATTTCCTACAGTAGCCAAGTCTGTGAGAAAAAACGAATTAAATTGATCAAAGTTGTTGGTTTTTCATCCATATGGATTCTCTCAACAATTGTTTCAATCAAATAGGAGGAGATTCTGATGTTATTGTACGTTTTCACTGACTCGGAGGTGTTTTCTTCTCTTATTTGGTCCACACAACGCGATATAAGCGCATGGTTGACATGTTCTGGTGGCACTGATTTAGGATAATTGCTTCGATTTTCAGCTGGTAATGAACTGCAGAAGATGCAAACATACCTCGCCCAAACAGTACACATTATATCTCCAAGTAATTTGATTGAAAATGTTGGCTTTTCTTCATGTTCAGTCTGGCATGGATGGCTACACTTGGAATGTTCACACACAAGATAAAATACAAATAACCAAAGAAATCCTTTTGGAATTCGGTATCTTCCCACTTTAAACAGGTGAACCGCCATGTTTCCTAAGATAAATGTTAATAGCACTCTCGAGTAAGTAAGTAAGTTTTGTGATAGCTTGGAAAGTTGAAGCGACTTATAATAATGTTATGGACTCTTGTATCACTCTTTGGAAACCAAATTCAGGATTGTCCATTTGCTCAGATTATTTGCCTGCTATATGGTATGAGTAGAGTAAGATTTCAAAGTACAGAACAGAAATAATCAGCTTAGTCAGTAAGGACAATCTAAAACAGTTGACTGAATTTGTGTTCAGATAAATGTACGATGACCATTAGCACTGATTAACTTGAATTTGTCAAGTGAGAGTTTAAGTTTCTTTCAGACATACCAGTACCAATATAGCATTATTGGATATATTATACAATATTTCCTGCTACAAATAACATGGAGTTGTTGTTACACGATCCAGTTTCTGGCACAGTTAAGCTTCTGAGGGATGTTTTTGAAAGTTTACTCTGTAATGTAAATTTAAATATTTCAGGACTAGTTAATGCTTAAGAAGTTCGACGTTTCTATTCAGCGAAAGAAGAATCATGTTACATACAAAACTTTTGCCTACAATAAGAAACCCGATGACTTGAACAAATCGAGCTAAACTACTCATAAATGAGGCAAGTTGAAATTACTCAGGATTTTTTTTGCATAGAGATGTAATCAAGTTTTGAGTTTATTGGCGTAAACCTCTTTGCATTACAATACAAATTTAGCTGTGAGGGAATTAGGAAAAAAGTGTACACAGCTGGGACTGAAACGTTTCTGGCCAGGTCAACTCTTTAACTAGAATGCATCAAAAATAACATTATATGTGTACAGCAGAATGTTCCAGTAATAGTTAGTTTTAGTTTCGGCGTCAAATAGTGCAACACCATAATAAAATTTAATGGGTTGAAGTGAGCAAATTATCCTTCTGTAGCATTTCAGTTTTCCAATATTTCTGCCAATTTCCGAATTTTCTGTCATCTTAAGTAGCCAAACAGATTTCAAAACAAGACCAGTATTTTCATTGCAAAATACTATATCTGACACAGCTATCCAAATAAACGAAAACACAGCGATTCCTACAAGTATGCCACACATATAAAGCAGAAAAGGTATTTCATTGTAACAGGTTGTCAAAATGACCAGGATGGATACTGCACAAACAAATCCAGTTGACATAAAAACACCTGAAGCATATCGCACAACTTCTTCCCCAATTGCGGCAACTACTTGAAACATTTTGAACTGATGAATCTTACGCTCATTAAATTTGCCATCAAGTAGCTTCATTATAAGTTTCTTGAATGAGTAGAGGAGACACATAACAGTAGATAACCAGAACAGCAGTGTTCGATGACCTACGAAAATTCCCCAACAGCACAACGTATACCGAAGAAATAGCAAGAAGCTTGCTGTTGATAAATGAAGAGATTTCAAGACATAAATTCCAGGATCCAAGTCCAATAGAAGGACAGCCGGAGGCCCAATTACAACCACAAGCAGTGTAAGTATATTGACAACAAGTATTCCCAAGCCTATTAGGTCTGCAGTTTGTTTTCCTCTCCAAATTTTGTAGAGCTCTGGAATTGATAAATACAAATGGTACAGTATTAATTCAATGAGAATGAAGATGTGGTCATTTATTTAAACAGAACATGGCAACTCACCAGTGTATATTAGGCGGAGTAAGGTTCGAAAACTGATTCCATTTGAAGAAATGGGCTTGTGAACTAAACAAATACAATCGTAAACTTCAACCGCTTCGTTCAAAAACTTTCCAACTTGTCGTTTATATAGAAATAGAATAGAGTTGAGGGATATTATAACCAAACACACAGCCGCAATTAGAACGTAGAAGATAACAAGATAGAATGGGAGTTTAGAGTTGCCCCAAATAAATTCTCGTAAATACAAAATACACCCATAAAGCTCGAACAATAATGGCAAGTAGGAAAGATAGAGTGGCAACAAATTTAGGTTATTTTCTTCGACAATGTAGAAGCCGTCATTTGTTTTAACTTGAAGCGAATATTTGTAGCCCAACAATACTTTATAAAAACGTGCTGGAATTGTATAGGAATACCAGAAGAGTTGACTTTCCATGGTTAAGATATCCAGACATCTGGTTAGCAACTAAAAGGTTGAAATAGTATTGGCATTTGTAGACTAAATTAAATTAAATGTCATGAGGTTAGAGAATGAAAGGCGAGTTATTTTTAGATGACTGAGCTGTTTTCTATTTCAGGGCTCACGGGTTCTGTAATAACCTTTGAAATGTCAATCAATAATGATAAAGTTGGACAAAAAAAAATCATAAATTAAAACTGAACGATTTTTAAAATTAAATATCAGTCTTTTACAACTATTGCTATACGTACATAGTCGTCTTTCTCTTGTTTTCTTCGAAACCCTTGCATGACATGCTTTGTTCTCAGCCATCATCGATCAATTTCACTTCCAACTTTTCATGAATATAACATAACTTGTAATTGGAATATCTGTTCATGGCTTGTTTTGTAATTATAAACTTCTGACAGAAATATGTAGGAAAAGCTATTTTTTGCTAAATGCTATAACTGAGCAGTTCTATTTAACAACTCGTTTGTTTTTTTAGTTGTCCTTTGGCAACAGCCAACTTTAAATTATTGGTCACTGATTTACTTGAATTTTTCGAGTGAGAGTTTACGCTTATTTTAGACATACCAGTTCCATCTACATAGCTTTATTGGATATATTGCACAATATTTCCAGCTATAACGAACTTTTTTTTGTTACATGAGCTATTGGTTGCCACCGTTATTTTTATCCAGGATTAATTTTGAAAGTTTACTGGGTAACATAAATTTATCTACGGAGTAGCAATGCTTAAGAACATTGGATAGCTGGATCGAGTTCAATCAATCTAATCAGCGAAAGAAGAATCTTATTACGTATATACTCAATACTGGAAAACAACAGCAAGTTTTGTGCATCGCTTAATGAACAAGAGTTTGTATTAATATCGTCAACAAAAAATTGGTGTGCTGATATATATGTAGATTCTTTTTTGTCGCAACAAGTTTCAATGTCTGTCCGAAGGTGTATATGTAGGAAAGTAAACGCCCAACACATTAAATAATATGTGTGTGCTGAGCAGCAAGAAAATTTGTCCGTTGTCCCATTTTAGTTACATTTGCACGCGCAAAAGTTTAAACGACAAATTCTTAAGCCTGCTTTTTGCTTTTCAGCACACATATTATCGACATTTTTTTTATACAATGGATTGTTTTTATTGTGCATGCATTTTAGTATTCATTAACATATTGATAATAGAACACTGTATAATATATACTAATGTAGTTGTGCATTATTGTGTAGTATCATTTCTAATTGCATAATTCCATTGTTGTTTCCAAATCCCCATTTTACGTTGCAGATGTAATGTTGTGATATGTTAAAATTAAAGTTAAAAATGGAACTACTTTTATAATGTTAATATTATATTGTATCATAACGGCAACACAATAAGTTGCTACAGTTAAACAGTTACTACATAAGAAATTAGCACACTTTAAAAACCAGTGGCAAGACCACATAAAGTAACAACCTACCAGTGCATATTATAAAAGTAGAGAGACCAAGTTTGAATTTATGATAATAACATCTTAGGTATCACTCCCTCCGCTCGCTTCAATTCTATTACTAAATTACAACAACTAAACACCCAAAAGAAAAATTAATGGCAAGAAAACTCATTTTTTAAACTCCTTAATACAAATCCTTCAAATATAAGTCGTACTGAATGTAACGATTCTACTTACTTTGTGGCCCCAATTGAAACGACAACTTGCAACTTCTTGAACAAACGATTTTACACTTTATGCAAAATAAAATAATGATACTTATATAAATTTATACTAGAAACATTGAATTCAACAAGCTGTAATAGTACAACGTAGTCAATCATTCCACAATAAATAAAAACTTGCAATATACTGTGAAGTGGTGGTTCTGTCACAATATTACTGCATTATATTGATTGAAGTGTAACTTTTAATTTACCATCATATCCTACATATATACAACACAACTCTATCGTATGTTGGACTTAAAATCTGGTTAATACTGCCCCTAGTATTTAGTGATGCACCTTGGAGTACTTTTAGTAATGGAGGTGATTAATTGTGTACCCTAATAGTCAATTCGACAACTG
Organism: Salina celebensis; assembly: GCA_036561885.1. Classification (NCBI taxonomy): domain Eukaryota; kingdom Metazoa; phylum Arthropoda; class Collembola; order Entomobryomorpha; family Paronellidae; genus Salina; species Salina celebensis. Next base: position 4,111 of record JAAXOA010001864.1, on the reverse strand, counting down.
CTCTAACAAAAAGACTGAAATGGCTACAGAAATAATCAAACTGAAAAATTTTAGGAACGCGGCCACCATTATGATAGAGATTGGGGCAGTCATAGTTTCAGTTTTAGAAACTTTTATTTGACTACTGTGGGTTATGTGCAAAACAAAGTACTGATATGGCATCTCAGTGTTCTTTCTTAGTTTGCTAGCAATATTGTGAAGTGAAGAATACTTAACCCATCTCTGATAAATCCCTGATTGCTCCAAGAGGCCAAGTCCTTTCGTAAAAATCCCAGTCAGAGAATCTCGCTTTCCCACCCACGGTGACGGTATAACAAATTGGCTCATCAAGTGGTTTGGGTGCACAACGTAATAAGACTGGCTTGGCTGGATTGTAATAAGGGCTTTAAATGAGGTGAGCACCTCATCTGGGGCGATCAGAAAAAACTTTTGGGGAACTGATATAAGACCCCTATTTGAATTCACTGCAACGTCATTTGATATACTCATTACGACTTCCGATGTATCCGCTTCCAGCATACGGAACCTGTTCCAGAATTTTTGTAGCGCAATCCGTGGTACCCTTGCAGTGATCTTATCCCTATACGATAGCATCATAGCGAGAGATCGAAAATTACCTCTTTCCGTTGTTGTTCCTAATACCGCTGGGTCAATAAACAACAAACATGAAATCGAGCTGTTCATTACCACACCGTCAATTGTCTCTGGAATGGTGGGAAGAAGAACGGTGGTCATGCATTCATGCATGTAGCTTTTGTATTCATTAGTAAGCAGATACGATGAAAGTAACCAGACAGACAATGCAATGAATCCTCCTGCCTTACTCTCACCCGTCCGACGTACTATTGTTGTGTCACTCTGCTCGGTGATACATTTCAGAGAAAATATGAGAAATCGATTGGTTTTTGAAATAAGTTGATTGCAGAGTCCCCAAGGGCGTCTTGTCCTTCGTCCGACGGATCGATATAATATCAATCCAAGTGATACTATTGTTATTCCTAGCAGTATCGATGAGGAAGCATCGGACGGTCGGAGCATGTCACGGAAATCAGAAATGTGTCGTTTGGTCACAAAGAGTGCATAACGCATATAGCTGTACTCACATCCAAAATGGATCCACGTATCCCTCCTGGAAATGTACTCCCAACCATTGAGTAAGAAATCAACATTCTGACGAATCATGAATATGCTGCTGAATATAGTATTGGTATGTTTCCATTTGTTTTCAATACTAATTCGTTTGTGGATTGTATAATTAAAGTACTGTGCAAGAGTTAGTTTTGCACAAGGACCGGCTGGTGTCCAGAGCCAACTCACACCTTCCCCTGGTTTGTTACAGCTCTGTCCTCGGGAATATCCGACGATCCGAAAGAACAACCTTTGATGAAAATTTTTAATGTGGGTTACCCATTGCCGAAATAAATCTGTCGTTGAAGGCTTGCCCATGGCAAACTCGCTTACTCGTAATATTGCATGATTTAGATCTAACACTGCTGTGTTGACAATCAAGACATCAGTCTTTAAATAAATGATTGGTATTGACGTTACAGAGAGAGCAGCAATACGATCAATTATGAACCCATAACGAGATTTCATCAATTGTGATTTTAGTTGGCTGCCTTCGATCCATATGATGAATGCAAATGGATTCTCCTCCATGAGCGATGTAGAATTTCGAATCAACTTATCGAATATAGTTTCAAACTCTGATTCGGAATGATGTGCGTACTCCAAGAAGTACAACTTTATGTTACATAGTTGATGTTTCTGAGCAAATTTCGACGTACGATTTCCAGACAAAGAAGCTGTGACAGCAAGGTTTGCGAATGACCCGTTGAAAGCTTTTTTCCGATTGTGCAAAACCACTGGAATTCCTCCTCCTAGCAATGCAATTTTTTCATTCCAGTGAAGCGAGTTTCCCTCAAATTTCCAGGAACAGGCTTTGAAGACCCTAACTAACCATTCTTTCCCTTGATCAAGATTTGAAGGTGCCGGTGTGTTGGAATGGACGCAGGGAAATGCGATTAAAAGAAATACTGTGAACCACATTTGTATAAAGTTTTTCGAGAATGTTTCTGTTCTTCCTTTAAACTTACAGTATTAGTTAGTATATTACCGAAAAATTCTACTTGTCACCTCTACGTGACATTTACAACTATTGTTTATCCAAAACTCAATGAGACGCATGCGACGGCAACTGCCTTGGTAGCATAGGCTACAGCAACATTCAGTGCATGCTTAGGCGACGGCGCGGGTTTGCTTAGCCGATTTTTGTGGTCTCAATGGACTTCTTCCCGATAATAAATGCTGCAAGGCTGTGGTGTCCTCGTTTCTTGAGTGCTCAACAGTGACGCATAGAAGACACTTGGATCAATCATGAAAGACAATTTTTCAAGATATCACTTCAAGATGCTGGCGACAAATAACAAATGATTACTGATTACTATTTGGGCCCAAAGAACGTCGTTGTTACTAATAACTACTATGATAAAGAGTTGTTTTCTACTAATGCCTCATAGAGGTGATTCCATGATATATTTTGTGATTATGTCAGTCATTAATATCATCACTTATTCAGTGCTCATATTTACGTTTGAGCATTGCGCGTGGACAAATTGGTCATCATGTCTACTCTGTGATACAGTAGTATCCAACAGGAGACGGTGCCTACACACTCAACGCTGAAATTTTACTTTAAAAATTCGCAATTTAAATATTTTTCTCAATGCACTTGTTAGCAGAGAAGAATAATTGACAGTGAGGCTTGATAAGGGGCTTGAACCATATGCGAATTAAACTATAAATTCAAAATCCCAATTTACCAGTGCGCGAAAATTTAGCATACTTTTAACTATTGATTAAGACGTGAAAGCTTTAAGTCGACAGTCTTTATTATGAGTGCCCAGCAGGCTGGGCATTGCTATATAGTATTACATTGAACTTTCAGAAAGACGTTTACAACAAAATTTCATTGTGAACACACTTTAATGCTGGTTCCAATATTTTATGTAACATTAAAATGTACAAACAATATGGCAATACAATTAAACAATGTCACAAAATGCGTGTAACGAATATTCTAGGGAACATAAATTACACCCTATTTGGTCGTTTAAACAAAGTTACTGCACCTCATATCTTGTACCTTATCACATTGGAAATGACATTTTCACTCTTGCGAAACTTAAAAATGGTCAGATTTTTGTGTAAATGATGACTCGAAAATTGTTGGTCAAAGTGTAATTAACTGCAAGCTGCAAGTGATCAATTATGAATTGCAATATTTTGTCCCGGAGAGAACCTAGAATCTAGGAAGCTCTGTAGACACACATCCAAATGCATGGTCAGGACTTGTTCATCTCGCACGGTTAGCTTATTTATGAGAAACAATATGGGGCATCATGGGATGTGCATCTTTCTACCTGAATCGTCACATCGTCAGTGCGTTTCATTGTACCCAATCATGCAATTATTTCAGGGGATATAGTCACAATACATAAAATGTTTCGTAAAAAATGATTTTCTGAGATTTTCAATGCCTTTTGTACGACATCTAACTTTGGTAAATTAATTCAAACTGGAGGGAGTGGCAGAAAGAATTAAATCCCATATTTGCCACATCTTATCCATTCCCATATAATAAAAATTATGTAACTAATATAATGTCATATTTTTCACGGACGGTCATAAAATTGTTTCAAATAACTTCAAGTAACAAGCAAATGAAAAAGATTGAAGAGTCATTCTAACGCCGGTTATGTAATTCAATGCGATAAGATAGCTGAATATCTTTTCAGTGACACTTAAATACTTCAACATAAGATAACGTACTGTCGCGATTCAACCTAACAGGACTAATGATATGCAGAAATGTATCGTACAAAATTGATGACTGGATTTATTAGTCAAGTGACACCCTTCTTTTTATCCATAATGTTCGAATGTTCAATTAGATGATATGGACACAGGAAGAAGAGATATTAAAGGGAAACATGACAAACATGCATTCCCGTGCATTAGACATGAGCTCAGTGCTGACGTCAGGTCTACCTAGACATGCCATCCGTCCTTTCTTTCAAAGGACAGTCCTATCTTTTGGACCCTAAATTCG
>JAAXOA010001863.1:0-14668 GCA_036561885.1 Salina celebensis | reverse complement strand
CTCCAATTAAAAATGCATCAAGTTTAAACATTTTTCAGCACAGTGTGAATGTCAAGTCGCTTCCTTACTTGAGGGACCACTGTATTGGAAATAGGATCGTATTGCCGGGAGCGGCTTACTTGGAAATGTGTTTATCTGCAGGCTACTGCGTGGCTAATGTGTTGTATGACTACATTGATAAGCCAGCAAGGCCTATTGCCATAGAAAATTTAACAATTGATTTGCCTCTGGAGTTGAAGGAGGCAAAGAGCTGCCGTATGCAAGTGATTGTTGACATGCCAGAGGATGACAACCTTGAAGACATCAAAGACCAAGGTAATGTCTTTATACAAAAAAAAGTAAAATGTGGCGAAATTGGATTAATAAAACTAAATTCAATTTATAAGTACACTTTAGTTTCGTTCTTGAAATCAACAAAACTACACTATTAATTATTTGGCAGCAAAAGTTAACTAGTTTTATAGCCTAAGTAATCTTAGAAATAAATTGTGTTAATGCGGAACAATGCCTAATTTAGCAAAATTTTGCGGTTGTGCCAAGTTTACTTATAACTTGTTCCATGGCCCAATACTTTTTCCCGGGTTTAAACTTTTCACACGATTTTTACCTTCTGGACTTTTTGCAGCTTCCCACCTTGCCGAAGACCAGTTGGGATACCGAGTGAAGATCTTTCTCCACAATAATTCGGATGACGAAACCAACGGAAAATGGGTCCTGCACGCGGCTTCCCGGTTCCACCCAGTTTTAAACGTGAACGACATTCTTTCACGGTGGAATCCCGACAGAGTGAAAGAACTCCTTGAGGGACCGGAAATGCCCAGTACCCAGTCCTTCTACAAGAGGATCGACACCCTAGGCTTAAAGTTTGGCGATTCATTTCGATCTATCAAGAAATACTGGGGGGAACAAAGAGAAACAAAAGACGAAGTAGTCGCCGAGATAAAATGTCCAAAGGACTATGACAACTATTTGATCCATCCTGTTGTCATTGACGCCATGCTCCAAACAATAATTTTAACTGGACTGCGCCAAGCAAAAAGTGAACAACTTTCAGTACCAGTTTCAATAGGCAAATTGATTTGGCTTGGAGAAATCACTAAGGGAAGTGACTCTTTGTATTTACACGCTAGCTGGGATGAAAGTGAAAGTTGGTGCTTTCTCTTTAATGAAGATAAACAAACTCCTATCGCATTCATGTCAAATGTCCAAGTATTCGAAACAAATGTGAAAACAATCGAATCTATTTTAGAACAACAAAATAGCATGCTTCCAGACAGCTGGGAGGAAATTTGGAAACCTATTCCAGGATTGTGCGACAATCGTATTGAATTTTCCCCCGTGGAACCAATCGTAAATTCAACAGAACTAAATGCAAAATTAGACGAGGTTAGCAAAGTTACTCAGGAAGATTATGAGTTAGATGGGAAAATCAACAGACTCATTTATCTGTACACAATTAAAGCCCTTCTTCAACTTGGCTGGCAGCCCATTCCAAATGAGACTGTTACAGTGGCAGAATTTTGCGTGAAATTCGCAATACTCGCAAAACACCAACAAATCGTACACTTTTACTTTACAATGTTTCATAACGAAACAGGCATGATGGATTTTGTGGAGGAAACAAATTCCTGGGTTGTTAAGAAACGGGCACCTGAAATAACTGAAATAGAGGCGGAAATAACACAGCTTTATGAAAATTTAAAGAAAAACGACAAAGTTGGCGTGACAGTCCAAATTTATAATCATTTTTCACAAAATCTTGTGCAAATTTGGAAGGGAGAGACAACCGCGCTTGAACTGTTGTTTCCAACGGAGCCTGAAAAGGCTAAGGTTTGTTCTGCAGAAAGATATTACCAGCATTATCCAGCAAGGCCGGACAGTGTTGGCAAAGCCCGAGAAGTCCTTCGAGCCTACCTGGAAAAGTTGAGGGAAATTAATGGAGAAAATTCCAAGAGATGTTTGCGGGTTTTGGAAGTGGGTGCCGGTACTGGAGCAATGACACAAGAAGGCCTGCCACTGATAAGAGAATTGTGGGGTTCCAAGTTTGAGTATTACTATACAGACATTAGCGTTGCATTCTTTGCAAAAGCGGACAAGAAATTTGAAGAGTTTAAAGGAAATTTAAAATTTAATTTGTTCGATCTGGAAAAATCGCCGTTGGAACAAGGAATACCGTTGAATTACTTTGATATGGTAGTAGCTGCGGATGTTATCCATACAACGAAAGACTTAGAAGAGAGTGTGCGAAATATTAGAAAAACACTAAGGCCCAAAGGGACACTGTTTGTAAACGAGACTTTAATCCAGGACCGGGGAATTACTTTTTCGTTTGGGCTGCTGGATGGATACTGGAGATTTACGGATTTTAAGAGGAGACCGAGACATGCATGTGCTGGACCGGAAGTATGGAAAGAATTGATTTGTCAGTGTGGATTTCACTTTGCTACTGTGAAGGAAGCGTACATGGGACATTTTGGAATTGTTTGTGCGGAATCAGACGGAAATGATGGGGTATTATCAAGGTATGCCTTTATCCAAGCAATATGTGGGGTCAATGTGTAAATATTAATTGTTTTCGCGAAATTTTGCGATTTTTCCCTATTTTTACCTTTTCCAGGTTTAAATCGACTTTTAATATGATTTTACCATCTCGGTTCGTACAGGTTCACACCAGCTATTGAGAAAGACGAAAACCAAGTTGAAACTCTGAAGGAATGGATTATTTTTGGACATTTTGACGAGTTCAACAAGAATCTAGTTGAAAAATTGGGAAATAATGGCAATTGCAAGGTTACTTTGGTGATTCCCGTTAACGATAGCAACTTAGATTTGCCTTGTGAATCAATCAAAATGATAAATCAGAGAAATGAAAGTTCAGGGGAGATAGATGCTCTGTTGGAAAATGATAAAATCTATGGAATTGTTTATGGATGGGGCTTGAATACTGCAACAAGAGATCAAAATCTAATTGCCTTGCCATTTATGCACATTGCTAAGAAACTGTTGAGTGTTAAGAAGCCCCCAAAGTTATACGTTTTAACTAATGGGATACATCCAGTAACGGAAGTTCACAGCGCAGTCAACCCTTCCGCAGCGACATTGTTTGGAATGGTGAAATCCTTGAAAAACGAGAATTCTGACATGTTTGTGAGGTATATCGACATGGAACTGGATAGCGACCAGGGTACGTATTTATCCCAGTAGCAAGCAGAATTTTTTTAGCAAAATTAACGGAATTGCTTTACTTTACAATGGGCCAATACATTTCTCCATGTTTAAACCGACTTTTTCATTAATTTTTACCGTCTGGACTTGTTTTACAGTATCACACCTTGAGGGAACAAAAATAGACCTAATTTTGTATGAACTGGCAATGAACAAAGATTCCAGGGAAAAAGAAAGGGCCCAAGTTGCGTACAGAGGAGGGCTAAGATATGAGCCTAAGTACAACAGGGCGAATGCACGTCAAGAAAAAGCACGTGAAGAATTAGCACTGCCCCACAGTACAGACCGATTTCATCTAATTCTCCCTGAAACCAAAATGATCAACGACTTGGAATATGACGCATTCGAAATAAGGCCTGTTGGGGAGACTGATGTGGAAGTGAAAGTGACCGCGTGGGCGTTAAATTTCAAAGATGTTTTAACAATCCTCAAACCTACAGAGCGCTTCAAAACAAACGAAATGGGTCTGGATTTCTCTGGAATTATTACAAAAGTTGGGGAGAAAGTGGATCCCGAAAAACTAAAAGTAGGGGATCGTGTGTTTGGCCTTAATGAAAAAGATCAAATGCCAAGTCATGTTGTTGGACCGGCAGAGCGCGTGGCAAGAATTCCAGAGAAAATGACGCTCCTTGAAGCTGTCACAATTCCGGCTGTTTTTGCGACAAGTATTTGGTGTCTGATTAGGGAAGCTAAGATTACAGCAGATGATACTATTTTAATCCATACTGCATCGGGAGGCGTAGGTTTGTCTGCGATACAACTTGCTAATCATATTGGGGCTAAGATTATAACAACAGCGGGTAGTCCAAGGAAGAGAGCTTATCTGAGGAGTTTGGGAATTCAGCATGTATTCCATTCACGGAACACTTCATATGAAAAAGAAATCATGAAAGTAACAAATGGACGAGGAGTCGATGTCGTTCTTAATTCAATCACGGGGCCAGGATTTAAGGAAGCGTCTCTAGCGGTTTGTGCGAAAAATGCGAGATTTGTGGAAATGAGCAAAATTTCAGGTAATACATCAAATCGAATAAATTTAAAAAGATATAACGCGTTAGTCGTACAATCATAGAATAAGCCAAGATAACGTAAAACAGGTAAAACGCATAAAATGTATAGAATACCTTAAGGTATAATCATAGAACGCAAAAATATGATAGAATTCATTTGTTTAATTAATTAATTATTATACATATGCAAAATACGTTATACGTTTCAACATACATATTATTATATTATACTTGTCTGGGCCGTGTTTGTTTTACGCATTATACCTTGTTAGCTCGACTTCCACTTCTTATACTTTATCAACTTTATAAAAATTTCAGTGTGGACCAAAGAAGAAGTAAATGAAAGACGGCCTGACGTGGCCTACCATTTAGTGGATTTGAATCTGTTATCCAAAGAAGAATGGATGGACCTTTGGGAGGAAATGAAAGATAAACTAAAAGAAGGCCAGGTGAAGCCAATTCCATACGTTCGATTTGACGCTCAGCGTATCCGCCAAGCATTTACTTACTTCCAAAAAGCGCGCCATATTGGGAAAGTGATTGTTACAATGCCAGAAGTGAAAGTAGTGAAAGGCGAATGGAGAATAAATGTTCCTCTGTTTAATAGTGACAGCACTTATATCATCAGCGGGGGGTTGGGAGGAATAGGTTTTGAAGTTTGTAAATGGATGTTATCTAAAGGGGCCACACATATTGTCCTTATTGGGAGAAATGAAGCGAAACCAGAAACGTCCAAAGAAATCGAGCGATTAAATAACTCCGGAAAAGGATACCAGATAATGGTGAGACTTGGTGATGTAGGAAATTATGAACAGTGCAAAGGTATTGTTGACGAAATCAAGGCAACTTGTGGGGAGCGCCTTATTAGGGGTGTGCAACACTGCGCAGGCGTACTAAGGGACAATTTGTACGGAAATCAGACGTGGGAAGCTTTTGAAGATGTTTTCAACCCGAAAGTTTTAGGGACTTGGAATCTGCATAATTTGACTTTGGACTGTCCCATGGAGCATTTTGTTTTCTATTCATCGATAACGGCACTAGCGGGAACGCCAGCACAAGCGAATCATTCAGCAGCGAATTGCTTTTTGGACTCGTTTACGCACTATAGACATTCATTGGGACTACCTGCCACAACGATCAATTGGGGACAGGTAATTCATAAAAAAATCAATACCAAAACTGTATGAAACTTATAATTCTGGTCAAGGACGCTAATAAGTATGTAAAATCAAAATTTTCCTTTCAGTGGTCACAAGTTGGCGTCGCCAAGGAAATCTGTTTGGCTGGAGTTCGTCCCGTCAGCGTCAAAAGAATGTTAAACGGCCTGGAAACGGCGATGCGATCTCAACGTGTACAGATATCATTTGGCGAGTTTGAATCAATGAGCGCTTGGTTGATGGCGTCCCCTTTGTTTAAACATTATCTGGACGATAGGCTTCTAAAAAGCTTAAAAGAAGGCCAATCAAACAACCCCCAACTGCAACTAAAATCTGATGAATTTTGGCAGGAGATGGACGAGGCTGAAAGTCGCGAAGAAAAAATGGAAATAGTTTGCAGCTACATGAAAGCCATACTCCGCGGAGCACTCAGAATGGAACCCGATGAACCAATCAGCGAGGACGCCAACATGCAAGATCTCGGAGTAGATTCCCTTATGCTAATCGAACTAAAAAATAGTATCCAAAGTTTAATGGGCTCGAGATTAACTGTCACAGCAAACATGCTCAAAGATTGTCATACAATCAGGGACCTGGCTAATGTCATTGTCGATAAAATTTCCGACGATGAAGAAAATCCTGCTAGTGTTCCTCCCCTTTCTCCGGAAGAATTTAGACACCTGCTTGAAGCCGATTGTATCCTGGAGGAGGGAATTTCCTCCAACGGGAACACTCCAGAACCTATTAGTTCCTTAAAAAGTGTTTTGGTAACAGGAGTAACAGGTCAACTGGGGCCTTACGTGCTACTAAATTTATGCGAGTCCTTAAGTCCTTCTCTAGAAAGAATAGCTTTGTTGATAAGAACGCGAGAGAAGAAATGCCCCAGGGAGAAACTTCAAAATATTTTAACCTCCATGAATATTATTGATAGAATAGACATGAGCAAAGTGGACATTTTACGGGGCGATGTGACACACCCAAAATTTGGGTTGTCTGATGAAGTTTATCAGGAACTAAGTGAGTCTATTGGAGGAATCGTCCACTTGGCTGTGAAATCCCATCATATTGAACAATACCGGAAGTGTGAGAGCGCAACTCGGGATATACGCAGTGTCAACGTTGGAGGTACTCTGAACGCGTTGCGGTTTGCGTCAAGTGGGAGAACAAAACATGTTTATTATGCGTCCTCTCTCATTAGCATATTTGGAAGCAATGAGGAAGGAACTTTGTGCGACAATTGGCCGGAACCAGAACAATTTAAAGTTATTGCCGAGAATGGAGTGGGGGGCTATCCTACTTCAAAGTTTGTTTCTGAAATGCTCATAAAACAAGCTAATGAGAGAGGCATACCCTGTAAAGTATTTAGATTTCCGTGGATCACAGGAGAGAGTAAAACAGGACAGTTAAATTATTTAAATAATCATTATATCCTAAGATTTATTAGTTATTTGAAGATTAAAGCGATGCCAATGGCGCCAGTGCCAGCGCTTGTACTTCCGGTAGATATTTGCGCGGAAATTTCGCTAAAACTGTTTCTTAATGGGAATGTTCCACAAGCTATTTTTAATATTCCGCATCCAAATCCGCAGCTAGAAGTGGAATTTGTGAAAGTAGCGAAAAAAGATTTTTATGTGGATCTTGAGCTGGTCGACTGGAAGAGTAAAGAATTCGCGGAAAAGTTGTATGCAACTGATATGCCATTGGAGTCATTAAGAGAGATTTATGATAATGTGGACAGAGCTGTGAGTATGTCAAAGGCAGTACCGTTTCAGGCGGTTAATGGGTATTTAGATTCGCCAGATAATTACTTCACAAGTTGTAACGCAAAGCTTGAGAAATATATCAATAATTACTCGGAGAGGATACCTAGTTCTATGGATATTATTAGGAAAGACCTGTTGTATGTAAAATCTAAAGGTTTTCTCGACAAATTCGGGGTATAGATTTATGTAAACATAAGGGGTCCGGTCCGTTCACAAAAAACCCACCTTCCAAATCGCGTTATGTACTTTATGGATCATGCCTAAAATATCACAACGTATAAAATACAATTATGGTCCAGAGGCTCTTAAAAAGAACGCTGGGAAATTTGATAACGGAGCAAGAAACACACGTGAGACAATCATTGGATATAATACGGTATCTGTATAATTTAGTAATTGATTAAAGGTTGGCTGTATTTATTCTTAAAACGAAAGTAAACAATGTAAAATCTTTTGCGGTATTAATTCAAATGAATTTAATAAAACTTATCAGACCAAGACCTTGATTGATTGTATTATCTCTGATTATGCCATGATCTTGACTATCATTGTAATTGTCATCATAACAACAAAGTATGTTGTGCTTTTGTTGGTTTGTGCGCTTCCTGAGTCAGCATCAGAATTTCCTTTTGTCGAACAATCTGTGGTATTAATCTTTGTTTTGAAAGTAGTGCACCCAGTGTCATCTGCAGCGTTTGAGTCGAATATGCTACAGAGTAAGTCATATCGACAAGTTTTTCCATAAGTTGGACACGATTTGTAGGCAGGGCTCGTCTTGCCTTTCATACGGAATCTGCAAGATAACCAATCTCGTATAATGTCAATAGACCTTGAACTCTACATCGTAAACAAAAGCGGTGGAAAAAACTCACGTCGCATAGCGATCAATCATATCTTGATCGCAAATCATCTTATCAGCAAACTCGAAAATAGATGCAGGTGCTAAATTTGGCAATCCGAAGTCTTTGTACGAGTCAATCAGCTTTTCAATGACGGGACTATCTCTGTCTCCATCGTTTGATTGGAGAAGGTCAACAATGTAGAGCTCTTGTCTGAGGACATCCCAGTAGCTCTCTTCACCTCTCTCCCCATCCACCAAAAAGACACTATACGAAGGGTTCATACTGTCTGGTACGCCACTTCCGGCAATAAAACTGGATGCAATAGGCTTCATAGTTCCTATTCAAAGATAACGAATTGTTTTCCGTTATACATCAACAATTTTAAAAATCACATCCGTGGGGTCCCGGATGCCAGGCAATAAAAGAATTTGCGTCCCCGCAATTATATTTTTATGGAGCCACAATTAAACCGGCGTACCTTTAGCAGTTGCTACACGATAATGAGGTTTGTGTGAGTGACCAAAAAAACTTCCCCGGATAATGGCTTCGTATCTGTCCACAATTAAATTGTATTGTTCACTCCAGTGTGCAAAACAACTTCCTGGCTCGATGTGACCCACAATTAAAACATTTTCTTGTTCATCTTCAGCCGCTTGTAATTCGTCCGCAAACCATTTCAATTGAGTAAAAGCTTCTTGCTCTTCTGGAGATGTGAGGTATCCCAGCCAGAAATTTTCAGGAGAGCAGATATTCGTGTTGAGGACAATGAGTCGGAGTTTGGGTTCCGGTCTTGCCGAATAATACCCGGAATCATAAAATCTAACAAATTCGTCTGGCAAAAGTAATGACTCATTTCTTTCCTGGAACGGTGCCATCACTGCTCTGTACAACCATTCAATACTGAAGTTGGGATTAGTCCACTGGTCTTTAGGAGGATACATGTTTACCACATGGGGCTCATGATTTCCCACCAATGGATAAATGATTGCTGGACTATCTTTGAACACATTTGTGAGCCGTGTCGTTACTTCTATAATATGGGCTTCTATTTTCCTCCCTGGAGTACTCCCAAACACGGGAGTGGGTGTAGTCCCCAGTCAAAAATACGTAGCGAGCATCCTGCAGAAAGAAACATGGATTTTACCGTATAGTATCCTATTATAGTCCACAAAGTACGTCACGTGAATTGAAAGGTGGGTTATTTGTGAATGGACCGAAAAATGGGGCATGTGAGAGTAAGTTTCCGTCAGACGACGGGGCGGACCCGGTCAGCCAAGAGGACGGAGCCCCACTGCCGACAGACGATCCGTAATCGAGCTTTATATTGTATTACCTTATGTGTATCTCTCGCATGCTCATACATCTTTTCTAACGTGTGGATTGGCAAGCCGCAGTGAAAATCGTCCCCATTTGCCAGCAGGAATGGTGAAGTTGTAGGGATTCTCTATATCGTTTCCTTTCTCATCAAACTCCGGAGGACGACAGCAAGTTGGCATTTCTTTTCCGCAGTTTGTGTTTGCACCTGGTGTATATTTCAAATCCACATGGACGTCTGTAAACTGTATGATTTTTGTTACAGATTCCGTCGTAGCCTACAAATTCAATGATGAAGGTCAATACTTTCATTTGATCACTTTTTCAATGATATAGCACCAGAAAGAGTTAGATTTTACTGGAATTGGTGTCCTGTTTGGTGTATCTGGCTTGTCTCCAGATATTGTGACTTTCCAGCCGTCAATAGCCTCTGACGCACAGTTTTTGGATATTATTCCACAAATGTTATCGTGTCCATTATTTTTCTGAGTTATAATATGGATGATTGGTTCCTGAAATTCAAACGAAACAGGGCTTGATCGACACATTTCTTTCGTATTGATCCACACATTTGCAAACATCGAGGAATTAGCCGTTACCTTATATTGTCTCAATCATCTTGGCACAATTATCCTTTCTAGGAGCTATTTCAAGCGTTTCGCAGAAAAATACAACAACATCCTCAATCAAGTCCCCATGAACCAGACCGGGCCCAAGGATGGCCTGGAGTACCATCTCTATCGCAGTTAAAACCTTGCAAATAATGCACAACGCAGGAATTTTTGGTTTTTCTGGCTGTTCTTGGGACCACATGGCTCTGATTTGATTCCTACAAATGTCAAACGTAATGCACAACATGTCGTATATTCCATATCAATTCTGTATATATTTAATATGATTACCTAAGTTCGAAGTTGCGAAATAACGCGGATGCTTTCAATTTAGCTTCGAGGTCAGCCATTGTCAAATGTGTGCTTCCGATGAAGCGACCTTCATTTTCAAAACTAATATCGGAAGCTGATGCACAGGCAATGCAGCCAAGTAGAACAACACAAAGAAATAGAAATTTACTCATTTTGGCTGAAATACACACGGGGAAAATGCAGCCTTCCGAGGAACTTCGCTAGCTACAATACGACTGGCCAAGTCAAGAAGTACTTTCACCTGTGAACAAAATCTAGCTTGATAACTAACATGGGTCTTGTCATCATTGTTATCTAACATGATAAATTATTTTTCTCTGACATCGATACTGATTGATTAGTCCATGCATGGTGTGTGTATCGATAAGGACGCTCGTGGCAGGACTCGAGACTAGAACTGTTTTGAAATAATAATCAATTGGCCATATTCGATTAGTTGATACACTCAATGTTAATCTCGATACACTATTCATGTTAAAGATGAATCCATAGAGTACATGACGGGAATTGGAAGCTGTGTGTATGTGAACGGAACGAAAAAGGAGTTGAAGCGGCTGGCTCTGAGGTCGGAGGGAGCAGGCGAGGAGGCCAGAATGCGAGACCTTGGCAGCTGCCTGCCAGACAGTGGGGTTCGACTAGTGGCCCGTGGTGCTCCGTCCTCTCGGCTGATACGATCCGTCCCGTCGTCTGATTAAGACTTTACACCGGATCACAAATAAATAACCCGCCTTTCTAGTCACGTGACGTAATATATGGGCGACCCCATGCAAATAAACCTATCATATTATACGAACGAAGACCAATCTGGAAGATAGATTCCTCGATTAATTTTAATTGCATTTTCCACGCCCAGATAATTGAAGTTGTTTTGAACCAGCCTCAGAAACTAGTAATATTGATTAGTTTACACAAACGTGCAAAATTTAATAACTTGCAGGTTTAAATGGAACGACACTGGAGAAATAAACATTAATTTACTAAATTTAATGGTCAAACGTTTGTACCTTCAGTTTCATCTATTATACACATGATTTTCTGAGATTAACTCTGTTCAGTAGTTCCATACCGTCAAAATGTTGCTGTTCCAAAAACTTCCAAAATTAAAAAGTTTCACAAAACCTAAGCTCCTTCAATACCAATCCACAAAGGACGTCATTGTAGCAAGAAGAGCATTTGGTTTACCGCTCCTTCATGGTAAATTTTTAGGTGTATTTCAAACGTACGACTTCGCATATCTTTCATCTTTTTCATTTCGAAACGAGCGTCAAAAGTTCAGGTAAACTGATTACTAGTTTGATATCATCTTCAATTCCAAAAAATATTATATGCGAATTATGTGATAGATAGCTCTATGTCTCTATTAACAGGTTATCTCTGGAAACAGTTTACACCTGCACTATTTTTGCCCACTACATAACAACTTGCATAGTAAACATCATTGCTCGTCTGGTTGCACTGTCGTCAACTAAATCGGGAAACGAAAAGTCAGTTTTGTTATATGAACTCGTTGATTGGATGGGTGGAAAATTCAGCGCTGTTTTTGTGTACAGAAAAGTTTTAATTTTCCACCTTTATGCATAAAGTTTTTGTTGACGCTGTGATAATGATTTTTTTTCTCGCAGAAACATTTTCATTACATATAACACGAAGCGGGTGTTGTCAGCGATACGGTTGCTAATAAATCTCATTCTTAAAATGCCTTCAGTGGCCATGACACCACAAAGTACACGAATCAGCATGGAGCCTTCGAAAGGATCTCATTCTGGTTTTGTATCACGCGAAGAAATTCTCATAAAGTTTGCAAAAATTGCTTTCATATGCGCAACAGTTAACGCGATTTTTGAGAATTTGATGTTTGACATAAGCATCATCCAAGGGATAATCACATCAAGAAATATAACCTGGTCATTGAATAACAACTCTGAAAATTTCAATCTTATCTTTGAAGATTTTTACAAATATTACTGCTTCGGCTGGAGTTGCATTATGCCCCTTAATCCGTCCGGTGTTTTAAGAATGGCACTAGCAGTCATGCTTCTCCTCGGAGAAAAATATTTTCTTTTGATGTGGAATTATGGAGATGCATTTGCTATAATTCTATCAGGATTGATGACACAAACTCTAAAAGCTTATGAGGATTGTTTAAAGAAAACATTTGGAAAATTCCGTAACCATTGTGACAAATGCGGGAGGGTTCCGATTGGGGGGCACTCAACTGACCCGGAAAAAGAGGATATTGAAATCTGGTGGATTTCTATGCAACACAAATACGCAGAAATTCAAGACGCAGTCGAGGAAACAAGTAAATTGGTGTATCCACTTGTTCTCAGTTGCTGCGGAATGAATACCTACTGGCTTATCCATAACGTAAAGTCTTACAGCTTTCAAATCGCTGGACTAAACAAAATGTTTGAATTACATATAATTTTTTGTTCTAGATATTTGCATGGATGGATCCACATGAAACAATCCGTGATCGCCCCTATTACAATTACTTTGCTTCGGCATCGTACGCTATGAAAGTATTTTTCGTTAATTATTTTGCGGCCCAAGTTTATCATACCGGAACAAGTCTTCTGAAAACAATTCAGGACTGTCCTTACTGTTTGACATCACCTATTGTAAGCCAATTTTAAATAAGTTAGTATCTATCATAGAGTAACATTTTCAATCCCTGATGTTTAGGTTGACCGATTGGAAAGGCGAATGACAACAAGTCCTTGTGCGGTTTCTTTATTTGGAACCTTTACGATCACAAATAATATTTTTGTTTCAATCATCAGTTTGATATTTTCAATTGAAATAGTTTTATTACAAGCGCAAGGGTAGTGAGATGATGACATTAAGTCCATAGTTATGTAGACTATACAAAATTATCAAAACAAACTAACTATCTTGCTATTGCTAGCTGCAAACCATTTTTATAAATATTTTCCTAAATTGCTTACCACTTACACAATAAATTACAAAATTGATTGATGCATTCAAAACAAAGAAGAATGACATTAGGCATTCAACATCAGGTACATACGCATCAGTGCCAACATCTCCAGTAGCGCATCTAAGCGTCGCATGCGTCACTGGAACACACTGGCATATTAGGTACACAATGACTACTCCAAACAGCATATACGCAGTGTTGACCTCTTGGACTTTAGATGAACCAGCACTCATTCCTTTCCGGAACTCGTTGGATTTGCGAATCTTGCATGGAATAAAATGCAAATATGAGAGCAAAATTTGTTGATATATTTAATTTTGCTTTTTATATCAATACAAGTTTGGCAACTTACGGTGAGAAAGATTTTGATGTTGAAAACAGCTAAATAAATCACAGGAACAAGAAAAAGACCCACAATGTAAGACAAATGGACGTAACATGTGTCGTAGTAGAAATTCGTTCGCAATGACGTTGGCACAGGTACATACGCCACTAGCCCATCAAATTGGGTTTCTAATGTGACATATTCATACTCCCAAAACCGAGGAAGATTATAAAGAACATTTCCAGTCATGAGACTCACTGAAACAACTTTTGCTCTGCGCAATGAGCAGAGATCATATTTCCTTGCCAAAAAAGGCCTGCAAATAGCCAAATATCTGTCCATTGTCAAGGCCATCGTAAACAGAACAGAACCTACGAGTCCTGTGCATATTTTTCAAAAGCAAAAACAACAACTTATAAAATATTATATCATGTTTTACAGATGTTCGAAATCTAGCAGATCATGGTATCCCGGAAACGGCAAAAAATTGAATGAAACAGACTAAGTTGCTGAAAAAACAGGAACCCGAAATTTTTTGGAAAAATCTGGTTACACGGATAATAGCATAATGCGACATGACCAAACCCATGAAGCTTGAAAACGTTAAACTATTAAAGCCGGGAAATTAGGAAAAGTTGGCAAACCGGGAAACCCAGAAAAAAAGTTAAACCATGAAAATCTGGAAAAAATGTCTTGTAAAACAGGGCAGCCTCTGGCCGAGACCGGGACACCAGGAAAAACAAAAGATTTCAAATATTCGAGATTTTCAAGGTGATCTTTCATGAGAAAAATCCTTACCAACTACGGCAACCGACATGACAGTAGGGCATGATACCAGTCTGGAATATTGAACAACTAGTTTGTTGAACACAAGCCATGTCGAGTTAGTTTTTCCTTTTGGAGTGAATGCCAGTAAAGATGGAATTCCGACACCTAGCGTGGTACACGTAATCGCTGTTGTGTCACACACCGCCAAACAGCGCAGGTAATAACTTGGCGAAGAATTTCGCATTTTTGGAGATGCCAAGACAATAAATGAAACCAGATTTCCGATCAGGCCAAATACACACAGGGAAGTGACTCCTACTCCGTGAAGGTAAAACTTTAGTAAACCCACAGGAATTCCAAAAGCGGAAGAAGTATTCGAAAAGAGAACAGAGTTCGGGTT
>JAAXOA010001862.1:0-14676 GCA_036561885.1 Salina celebensis | reverse complement strand
CTGGGATGAAATATCAAATGGCTTGGGACAACGCCGTTGGATTATATTTTACCACAAAATACTAGATGAAACAGTCAATATTATGCACAGGTTTTTCAAGGCGTTTTTTTTTTTAAAGCTCCAATCAATATAACAACATTGTTGTCCTCACATTCAATGCTTTATACAAAGCTTTAAGTGGAACACGTGTAGGTACACAGACAAAAGAAATCATTAGCAGTTCAACGTGGAAATGCAGCCAGTATTCGTGGAACCCGGATAATTTAAAAGAAAACATAATCCCAATCCCCTATTAACAGATGTTTCAAGGCACGCGACACAATTATACGAGAATAAATCATGTGGACATGTATACATATATGTTTGAAGCAAACTTTGTTGGTTTCTTTGTATCCTATTTTGTAGGTTATTATTGGCTGGTATATCCTTTAAATCGAAGGTTTCATGCAACTCTTGTGATTTACTGCTAAGATATGCCTTGGTTTACTAAACTAAACGCGATCCACGGGGACCCTATAGAAAAGCATGGTACTGAATTTTGCATACTGATTTCTTCACATACTGTAAAATTCTAAAAGCCAGCCTACATTGGGAATGCATTCAGTAGAGTCAATAAAACTAGGATTAGTTTTTACCCTGGAGAAATTGCCATGTTCATGGAGACTGAGTCTATCGAAGCAGCAATATGTATCAATAGCCAGAATCTGCCAGCTCCCAGATGTTTTCCAAGTTGGATAGTTTACTTGGCTTTCTGGTTTATCGTGTGCTGTTTGAGCTTACAAGCTTTAAACGCGGACAGCCTGGCAACGACCACAGCTACACACTCAGCCACAGTGGTGGAGTGGGAGGCCATTCCTCAGTGAAAGTACTAAAGCCCTTACGTGTTACATTTCTTTTATGTTTACATTTAAACTTTGCAACATTTCTTTTATGGAAGAAAGTTACTTTCCCTTTTTTCCAGCACAAAAAGAAATGTGCTCACACCGGATCGATACTACGTACATATGTTTTTACATTTGTGAGCTCAGTGGTTTTGAAATCAAATCTAGTTTGTGCATCATACATTTGCGATAACGGAGATGAAGAAATCCCCACTAACTGAAATACTAACTAGATTCATATAGGGTAATATGTCGAAAGTGATGCTAACGTAGTAATTGTAGGAATAATGCGCACATATGTATAAAGCATATGCATGTGATCTTTTGTTTTTGTGGTTGGTATTGACCGCTTGCTTTTCGTAGACTCGATTTCTTTCTAATGCGTATTTCGTTTTTCGGACCACATTAATGCAGCTATATCTGACATTTAAAGCTTGGATATGATGCTAAAGAAACTGAGGAAAGCATAGTCCGTAACATTCGTCGGCACCAGTTTTCTTTTCATGTTTTGATCACCTAGACGACGTCAAGCTGCCATTTTCCTTTCCTTCATCACTTTTTTTAGGCTTTCATCATCATCGTGATAATCATCAACAAAAAAAGTTTTTCATTTCCTACCGAACGCTATGAAGTCATCATTTTTCTTCGATCAGAACAATACCACTTTCGGGAGAAAGAAAGCCAGACAACGGAGTGAAAGGCAATCCATGTCAAACAAAAAAAGGAAAGCAGATTGACGTAGTTAGCGGATTAGGATTTGGGCTTACAGTGTTCTGCACTAAACTTGGAGAATGGAGCTTTTCTGATACTTTCTCCTGAAAAATATTAATTCTTGATATAAAATGGTACCAAAGGAAGTTGCTTTCATATAGTAAACTCACGCAAAATTAACGCGATCCCCAAAATGAGCACAATGCCGTGAGTTATTTTTGGCAACAAGAAACAAAAAACAATGTGTGTATAAATTTGATGAGCTGGTGAAAGTAGAACAGTACATTAACGTGTTACAAAACTTGACATTGATTAAATTATGTTTATCGTGGCACTTACCACACAACTTTCCGATATTTTTCAGGATCTAATTAAAATAAAATGGTTGCAGATTTTGAGAGAAAGTTGGGTGGTAAAAGTTCGAATGAAACAAAGAATTGTATATATCAGAAACAAACTCAAACGCTGAAGAGAAAGTAGTTAAAACCAAACCTAGCAAACACCGCTTGTTGCGTTCTGTTTTCATAGTACGTTGGTTGTCTACTACGTACTCTGAGTAAATGCCGGTGTATGAACAATATAACAATAACAAGCTGAAAAATAAGATTTTTGGAGAATATCCATTACTGTTGGGCTTTACAGCAAGGCGGGACACTGGTTGGGGGCAGTTTCAGAGAATATAACGTTGTGAATCTTTCATTCTGCTCTGATACGATAGCATTACCACAAAATAAGTGATGAAAGGAGGAAAATATCAATTGCATGCACTCTAATATCAAAAGCATCTAGTTTCCGGCGATGCATTTGTTCCTGATTATTTTTAGCTGAATTTCCATGACATATTTTGTATTCGGAAGTCTGTTCCTGGCGGTACCAATTTCATTCCATGCGCTTCCGAAAAATTAATTGCTAATTGTAAGTTTGGACAGCACCACGGAAACCAACACTTTCGGGGGCTCCTGAAAGTTTTAGTGTGGCATTACATCGAAACAAAATCTTTAGTCCATTTTGTGATTGTGTTACATGTTTAGTTACATACCGAGCTAAAAGGAATTTTGTGCTACACTTATCATCTGTATAGATGGAAATACCGTTGGAATTTGCTGTTTCATCTATATAATCTGTTAAAAGTTAGGTGTCATTCCTGTTGAATATATTATCTTTGAAATCACGCTCGCTTTGATGTTCAGTCGTGTCATTATTCCGTATCTAGCGTTCTTCGCAGAACTCCATAATTCCAAACTGCTTCCGTATCTCTTTACTTGTTCTTAAACGAAGTTTTAGAGCCGACAGTAAACGTAAAATATATGCATACACTTATGCGTAGCATTCGAGCAAGCTTGTGAACTCCAAAGCGTTGCATGGCAATTCAATATTTATATATGTAAGGCAGTTTTTTCTTCCATTTCAAGCGCTTAGTTTTCACGTCAAAAACACAACACCATAAAGAAAATTCTTCTACAAACGAAATTCTTTCTCTTTTTAGGAATATTTTGTGTCGCCTTTTTATTATTATTACATGCATTGCGGGACTGTTGCAGAAAGAGAAGAGAGACGTGTCTTCCCTACTAAAATGAGTACGTTCCGCTTCTTCCATGTATCATCTCCTTCCAAAACCAGCTTCCTGTAAGGAGCTTTGATGCTGGGAAGTTTTAAACCCTACAGCATACAGTAAATAAGCTTGGATGAAATATAAATTTCCGAGTTACAAAGTCGTTGGATTATATTTCACCACAAAAATTCTTGAAATGAAACAATCAACATTTTGAAAACTTATGATATATTTGTTAGGTTGTGCTTTGAAAAGTATGTACGAATACGAATTGTTTATTATTGTTAGTCGCTAGTTCGATAACGTGGCTTCGGATGAGAAACACAGTGTTTTGATCGGTTCTTCACACACTGTAAAATGAACAAACCAGCCCATAGTATTCCGTATGAAGTGGATAAAAGTAATAATAACACAGATTCCATGTTCCCTACCGACATGAACGTTTGTAAAGACTGAATCAATCGAAGTACTATCAAGAGTCGAAATCTGCCAGCTCCCATATGTTGCCAAAGTGGGATAGTTTCATTGACTTTGTGGTTTATCTTGTGCTGCTTGCGCTTATAAACTTGAAACGCGGTCTGCCTGGCGACATACACTTCTACAATCCACAGTAGAGTGGTACAGTGTGAGCTTACATATAACAAAGTTGCAGCGTTTCCTTTATGAATATGAGAAGAAACTTACTTTCCCTTTTTACGAAAACACAAAAAACGAGCTGAAAACGGATCGATACGTGCAGAACAAATGCATATAATCACAAATCGGAGCACTGTAGGGTGTAGAAATATAGTCTACTTACGGTTGACCGTACGGCACATTTTTGTTGTGTATATTCTGAGCATAAAGATTGCGAAATCTCTACTTATTAATATTCTATCCATATTATGTGTTACAATATGATAAGAACGATGTAAATTTGGTAATTCTGTTCATTTATAGTAATGCTTACAAGATCTTCAATGGTAAAATAAGTTTTCTTGTTGTTTTTAGATATATTCGGAGTCATTATTCCAAGCCGAATTCCACGGAAGAATTCAATAAAAATGCAAATCAGGCTATGGTGTGGAAAGTACTTTTTTCAGGAAGAACTTTGAAACGCTGATTAGCATTATTTTTATTTGTCGTCTTTCCTTATGACATGTCTGTATACACGTATTTCTTATTCAATCTGTATAAGAGAAACCTACAATTCTCTGTAGTACTTGAATATAATAAAAATTGTGTAAAACAACATTTGGGTCTGTTATTCTTTCAGTCTTATGCGTATTTTTTTTTTGTTGTAAACAAATATCATGACAGTTTTATATTTCATCCAGCGGTTGATGTTTCTCGCCGTGAACTCCAGTCCCGAGTGCAGTCACCCAAACAAGGATTATTGGCAAATTTCCAAATCAGTGTGCTGTAGTTCCAAAACACTGAATATTTCAACTTGTTAAGAAAAAAATATTGTAGTCTCTGCTTACCGTTACTGTAACCGTCAGCCATATTCGTATTTACAGACCATGAACAGAAAACCAATGTTCCTGAAAACCCAATAGACTGATCAATACATAATTTATTATATGAAGGAGCAAGAAGTTTACAATCGAATGGTGCTGCAATATAATCTATACCGTAGCGTATAACTGTTAACCTATTACTCTCTGATCAATCGTTGAAAGCTCAAAAGCCCGGGGACATTTTAATGACGACCAACTTTTTTTTAACATAAAAATTATTTTACCGATGTCGTCAACCTCTTTGAGTAGCGAACAGCTTGCAACGAAAAACGAAATTCACAGGTTTTTGGTTCCTTTGCGCATTTGTGTGCGAGAGTCACACCTCTCAACAAGTAGCATATATACATATTTACTTAATGTCATGTTTAGAATGCAAAAATAGCTGAATTTTTGTACTCTTTTTGTCTCCTGCAAATTTAATATCCAGTTCTGCAAGCTAAGTGTGAGTTCTGTGCTCAATTTGTTACAACAATTTCCATTTTAATGATTATTATATTAATGACTCCAGCTCTCCATTCAATTTATATGCAGAAAAGGACACACAGCACCCGTTATAAGAAAACTAACCTGTTTCTTAGAATAGCTTTACATTTATCATTGAGGAAATGAAAAGTCACAACCAAGACAAGGTACAGTGCTTCTTACCGAGGCTGGTGGCGGCGACGACGAGACTTCTGCCGTTTTCACTTGATGTTGCCCCTCCAAAGTATAAACTTTTCAACGCATTCAAATGCACTGGAACAATCTTTTTGTGTTGCTTCCTTTAAACACTGAAACAGCTCCTGAAACTGCCATATGCCATTTCAACTCTATCATCCATTCAAATTTGTTTTCTTTCCTCATACACGCCTGTCAATTTGCATTCTGCTGGGAAAAATTCGGTTTCCTTTATCAGTCTTCTTTCACGGAACTTCTCCTTTTTCCAAATGACGAGAGAAGTTAGAAGTTCCCTCAAAAAAGATAAATTGGTTTTTAATCAATAAAATATGAAATAATACTTTGGTTGGGCTGGTTTTCGAATGGTCGGGAGCTTAAAAATCATTATCTGAATATCCAGACAATTACTTAATTTTTGACATTCGGGTTTCAAAATCCGTATTGGGGATCGTGAGATATCGAATTGAAGTGAAAAAAAATTGTAATTTAGCAAATAAACAAAGTACTGTTATTTAGTATAGTAAGTATTTTCCGCTAAAGACAAAGTGGAAGTACAATCCATACAAGTGACTAATTATGGGAGAAAGTTAAGCTGAGTTGATTTTTAAAAGGCAGAAAAAAGAAATTGGTCGTAAATACTTCTCCATGAATTCATCATGTCAATGACTGTATTTGGAAATTGGAGATTTCAAACTAAGCGCACCATCGCTTTTAGATTTCTGATTGTGTTTCTTATTCCGAGGAGACCTGACGTGACGAACTTCTTCAGTCTGGAAATGCTTTTAATTCATTAGCAATTTGGTAACTAGAAGCAAACAGTATTAGGGCACTCGTACTGTCAACACACAAAACAGATCTCGTTCGATCTGACGGGATCAGTGAATATTCAGAAAGCTGTTAATGAATTGGGACGTCGGAGGGGAAAGTCGTTCATTTCCTAATCACGAAATGTGTCGTATTTATCTTTCAAGTTTCAGACATTCCATTTATCATTTCCACACAAATAGTCAAGTGAGATAGCATTAGGAATCATGACAGAAAATGACGAATGACTTTTGACTGGAGCAAATCAAGAGAGAAAATATTGAATCTCGAAAATAGTTTACGGACGGAAACAGGAAACAAAGCGTCAAATTGGAAGAAGTAGTAGCTCGTATTTGCTCCCGACATCGCTCATGCAGCGATGATGAAAAGAACTGACAATGAGTGAAAAGTTGGAGAAAAGTTTTTGCTTTTATGTGATACATAAAAATAATAATTAGAAGGGAAGCATTAAAAGTATTTTCGGAACGAATTTTTCAACTTTTCCAAGAATGCTAAAGAGCCAGACATTAAAAACCTAAGGAGAAACTGGCATTAACTCCCATGCCCATACACATTCCAATATTATTTAGTGGCTCAGTTGGTTCACAATTATTACGGAAAGTATTTCACGAGCTTTTACAAAAGTAATATAAAGGAGAAAACCTGGTGGTGGAAAAATACACATGATCGTTATAACTTAACAGCATAATTCTACCATACACACAATTTCCAAGTAGAACTAAACCAAGCAAGTTTATTTGATCAATCTAGCACGCAACACATCGCTTTAATATGTTGATTGTTGTGATTACATGGTTTGGTTGGGTTATGCATGCCATATTCAAGATCGTGAACCTGTGCAAGTATTAAAAAGATCTTTCCAATCATTAACCATCAAATGGGGTTGTTATGATTGTGTGGCATGCGAATTCGACGAAATACAGCGTTTAAAATAAAAGACGTCGTTGCAATTCAAACGACTCCATTGGTTTCCTCCTGGGCTGTTTTGTTTGGTTAAAATATATGTATATGTATCCCTGCAAAAGAACTCGAGACGAATTCAAATCAGATTTTTATTCTCTTTTTGCGATCATTAAAATTTATAAGGTTTCTCCCCAAAAGTGGATTTGAATTCGTTTGCCTAACCTGCCGACTGTTGCAAAGTACGCAAACAAGGAGGAAAGTTGTTGTTCGAGTCATTGATGGTCGTGTATCGCAATAGTCGGTGTAAGGAGAACGACTTCGAATAGAGATTTCAGGAGAAACCCTTCGATGATCGCAAACGGAAATTAAACTGGTTAGAGTCAGTCCTTCTCGGACACGAATACATTAATTCTCGACATTCAAAACAACCCAGGGAGTCTTCCAACGGGGTAGTTCCAATAGCGATGACTACTGTTATAAGCAGCCTGTACTTTCACCAAAAAACATGCAATTCAGTGTAGATAGTAAAGCGTTATCGTTTTAAATTGGTATTTTGACTAAAATGCATTTTTTGAATTTTAATTGAACAGTTGTTCATGGGTTTGCATAAGGTATTACCGTGCAATTATTGCATGGTATAAAGATAATGACCGTTCGGTGCCAGGAATTGGAAGATGTTCAGAGTGAAACCAGTTGTCCGATTGTTTAAAGTTCACAGACTTTCAATTCCAGATATTGCGCAAGGAACGTAATCTATTTTGACGAATTTAAATTAAATCTTGGATTTGTTTCTGAAACGTTTTCTGAATATCAGATGGTTTCATCAAGAAAAGGTGTTTGACTGAGTCAGTTAAAAGTGGAGGCGATGAATACTGTCGATATTATTTTTACAAGCAGTGATAATTAATCTGTTCCCGTTAGTAACAAGAACTGCCTTTCGAAAGGAAGATTTCAGCTTGAAAATGACAAACTAGAAATTTAAAAACTTCATCATTTTCTGATGACATCTGAAAGTTAATTACATAGATTTCGAGTGTCTTCATTCAATATTGTTCCAGGCGTTATTAGAAATGCAATCTTTAAGACGATGAATCCCTTTTACACCTAAGGTAGTAGCTTCTAAACATGAGCTCCAGTTTTTTTAATACAATGTAACTTGTTGACTTTATTAGCATTTTATTGAAAGCTAAAGATTGAAATGAAGGAGAGAATTGATTTTCTTCTGAAGTTGTCTTCTACGTTAATTGTTAATTTGAACGTTGTCGACAACCAACCCCGTTTTCCTAGATCATTTTGAAAGGTAAGCTTTTTCCGGATCAGTAAAGGGAAGACTTCCATAAAACTATGTAAATGAAGAAGTTAGAAAATGAAATGATATTATAAAATTCGTTTCCAGGAACGTCATAATGCGCGACGGCAATTTTCATGCCTAAAACTTGTAAAATACCAATCAAATTCCAAATCAAAAATTAGTGTCATGTTCCGTTTCGAATTTAAAATTGGAGTTACCCTACGCATATAACACCGTTTTTATTTTCGTAATTTGGTTGGTTTCGTATTGGTTAAAATAGCTGTATCGAACCATGTATGAACAATGTATGAACCTATCCCCGTAAATCTCTTTGCTAACGACGTACTGTTCAATTATTATAGAAATCATAGGATAGGATCAGATAGGATCATATAGAAATCAGGTTCAAAGTTTTAGTAATTCTTCAACAGCAAGAACTCAAGCGAAGAATACTTTTGAAGAAATACTTTCTCCCATGGTGCATGAACAACGTTTCATGGCAGCGATCGTCCTTTTATTCCATGACATTGCCATGCCTTACGACACTTCTCTGAGTTATGTATTTGATGTCAATGGGGCATTATCGACGTTGTAAACTACGTATAAGCGACATGGAACCATATGATTCCGCCCAAAACAACACAATTTCCTTTACAAAAAAATATCTCCAGCGTGTTTTACAAAAGTTTCTGAAATATTTATAGCTTTCTGTTGTCGACAATAAAACACAGCGTTCCGTAATCCATCTTGATTTCCCGGCTTTCTGCCTCTAAAAAACTAAAGTTTTTCTTGATACACGCGTAAAAATATCTACCTCATGATACATTGCAGAAATATATCCCAACATAGTTGAATTGGGTTGTAGGCAAGCTAATTTGATTAACGAGTCCTGGCAGGATGTTGATGTTGGCTTCGATAGTTTAATTCTTTTGTAACTAAAATCTAACTAGAAACAATTGGACGTGAGATCCTTACCTAACAGTAAACAGACTACCCGACTTTTTCAGCCAGAGCTCATCTTTGTGTCTGCAGTGTAAGTGGAGATATTTTTTACCTCTTGCTACTAGAATCCAAACAACTTGTTTACTGCTTCGGGTACTTTCTCCAGAAAAAGCTGTGGTGATTAAGTACTAGTACACATACCCTGGGAGATTTATTGCCAAACTTTTCTTTCCGGATTGGTGAAGGCAGGAGTGGATTTCGAAGCGGTCGGCTTCACGTCTCACAGAACGTTTATGTTTTAACAAACTCTTAAATATTAAAATATAGATGCCTTTTCCTCAAGAAGTAATGCCAGTTTCAGTGTATTGTAAATAAAAGTTTTAGCTCGAGTTCTCAGTGAAGCTCAAACGCGAGATGAACGCCAGAGGCATCCATTTTGGAAAAAGTAGTTACTTCATGACTTTACTGTTGGCTGTAAAATTGGTTGTAAACAAAATCAACCGTGACGAGAGCAACGGATACGAGGTAATTTCACGTAATTTTCTTTCATAAAAACCTGAACTGGATTATGAGGCAGTAAACACTAAACAGAGATGGCTTAGAAGTTGGCATTTGGATGAGCGTAAAAATGAAAGTGTAGGAGTCAGGAGCGTGAAGTGGTAATGGTCCGAATTATCCATATCTTTTTAGGAAAATTGAGAGTCTAAATTTGACGAAGAGACATTTCGAGCGTGGTAATTAGATAAGCTGATGCGTCATTTAGAAAAATTTGGTGCTTTTTGCGTGAGCAGTAAAAATAATTTAGTATTGTAAACTAGAATAAGAAAAAAAAAATACAAAATTGTCTTTTTTCTCGTGTCGTTGTCCCATTTTAACATCCTTGTCCAAACCCAAAGTGACGAGTGTAGTGGTTATAAACCTTATCATTGTCATGTGTGCATAATCGACCAGGAGTTATTTGCTATCAGTTTCACGGAGAGAAAAGGAAGTTCACAAGCCTTTAGGGAGTTTGTCATAATAACATCTGACTCAGCAATGATAATCATCGACAAGAGAAAGTAAGTAGTATGGTGTAAACACACAATGATAATAAAGCCCCAAAGAAGGGTCCAGCACAGTGAAGCATGATAACTGGAATCAGTGCCGCCGGGTTGACCCCGCCAGACCCCGAAATCAGGGGGGCCGGGACGATTTTTTAAATTTAGGGGGCCGGGACGGGAAGAAAAAATAGTTTTATCTTTGTTTCATTCATACGCTTGCCCTTAAAACTGCATGGGAATGACTTTGGCGCTGTGCGCCCTCTCTTCCTTGGAAATGTTGCCGCTCCGCGAAGACAGCGAAATGTTCTACAATTCAATACAAAATGTGGACGGATTCCTCTAAACAGTTTCAGCCCTTCGTAATCTTTTTTTTTACCGTTCGTATTGCAGGTAATGAGAGAGCTTTTTAAAAATATAATTTCAAGTGAACAAAAACTACTTGAGATCAAGTATGTCTAAGAAAAGGATGACTACTTTTGCTTCCCTGTCTATGGAGCTATAAACTGTTGAAAGGTTCAACGAAATTATTGCTAAATTTTCACAAATGAAATATCGCCGTGAACCAAATATCAGCAAATTAAAATAGTCTTTGGTCGTCATCGATTTAAAAATGAACTTTCAAGTATAACGGATTTGCCCACTTTTAAACCTGTGACTGCAAAAAACGATCCACTTGATGCTTGAAAGTTAATAGTTTGTTCCGGTGAAAGAATATGGGACCTTAGAAATGGGGCCGGGATTAAGATTTTTCAGGGGGGCCGGGACAAGTCACGCGGCGGTACTGACTGGAATAATCTCTAACGAGAACCGTTAAAATTAAGAATCAGGCTGGTGTTGTCTTATCGCGGACTCTGAATATGAAAAGAGGTATTTTATGGAACAAAAATACATATCTTTTAGTTTTATTTTGCGTGGTAGAGTCACAGTGCAAGACACGTACAAATTTATTATTCTCGGCTTGGGTGGAGGTAGATTAGCGTTTGGAAAGAAAAAGGGATAGCAATCAGTATGAAATTTTATGAGTTTTGTGTTCCAAGCAAACCTTCCCTGAGGTCCAATTTTTAATATTCAGCGGGGACGTTTGCTGTTGTCTTCTGAAGGAGAATTTGACGAAGGAATTGTAGTCTGATTTTAATATAGGAGGTGAACTGCTTTAAAAATATACGGGGTAAGAATTTGTAAATCCATCTGAGATTTTCAATACCACTCCTATCAGTACTGCTGCTAACGAGCAAATTTCTCAGGATGCCGTTGAGGAATCAATAACGTTTCCGTTGTGAACTTTCGGTGATACATACAGGGCAGGGTCAGAGTCAAAAAAAATGTACCCCAAAAGAAAAATTAATAACTTTCGAACTATTTGTCGGTGAAAAACAACGTTGGTATCATCCTGTATCGGAAGAATTGGAGTTTATTTTGACACCGTCATATTTGGAAATTGCTGACTAGTAAAATCGTCCCAAGTGAAAAATCAAAAAAGTTGTCATTTTGACATTACGAAGGTAAGAAAGCGTTACCGTTCGAGTTGTGTAGTCAAACTCCATTCGTCAATAACGCTTTCTCACGTTACTATGACATTTATTCGACACTCTGGTTCGAACAGGTTCGAGTCGTTTTCTACAAGCATAAGTTGTTAGTAGGACTTCGTAATGTTAAAATGACAAATTTTTTGATTTTTCACTTGTGACGATTTTACTGGTCAGCAATTTCCAAATGTGACAGTGTGAAAAAAAACTCCCATCCATCCTCTACAGGATGATACCAACGTTGATCTTCACTGACTTATAGTTAGAAAGTTATTAATTTTTCTTTTGGGGTACATTTTTTTGACTCACTCTGTACATCAGCAATACAGTCAGATGACAGGGCACCAAATTTCGTGCCTAAGCACCAAATTTCGTGCCTAGGCACCAAATTTCGTTTCGTCCCAAAGGCACCAAATTTGGTACCTTCGGAACAAAATTTCGTACCTAGGCACCAAATTTCGTTCCTAACGGATTCATATGGCACCAAATTTGGTACCTAGGAAAAAAATAAAATCAGTAAAAGTGAAAGTAACAGAAAATAACGGCGTGTAATAAGGTTTTCAATTATCAATAATAAAAATCGAAAAATTTGCTAATTTTTGATTGTTCGGCTTTTTATTTTTAGCGTTCGGAAATTCCTAGGCAGGAAAATTGGTACCTCCATGAAATTTTAATAATAATACTCTATCATTTATGTTTAACAAAAAACTCTTGTTACAATTTTAATTTTTGATCGTTCGGCTTTTTATTTTTACCGTTCGGAAATTCCTAGGGACGAAAATTGGTACCTCCATGAAATTTTAATAATAATACTCTATCATTTATGTTTAACAAAAAACTCTTGTTACAATTAAATTTAGCAAATTTTTCTCTAATTTTTCATAACTTCGTTTCACATCCCAAGTCGAATTAGTCCATGAAAACATTCATTTTTCAATATTTAACTTCAAATGCATATTTAGGTCAATCCCGAACGATAAAAATAAAAAGCCGAACGATCAAAAATTAGCAAATTTTCGATTTTTATTATTCATAATTAAAAACCTTGTTACTCACCGTTATTTTCTGTTACTTTCACTTTTACTGATTTTATCTTTCCTAGCTACCAAATTTGGTGCCATATGATTCCGTTATGAACCAAATTTGGTGCCTAGGTATGAAATTTTGTTCCGAAGGTCCGAAATTTGGTGCCTTTGGGACGAAACGAAATTTGATGCCTAGGCACGAAATTTGATGCCCTGCCATCTGACTGCAATAAGGCTTGCCAAAATAGTCAATTATATCAAACAACTTTTTTCAGTTACTTAATTTATGTTCGTGCATAAAGATCTGTAGGACTCGATTGATAATTAACGAATACAAATAAAGTCAGGATGTTTCAGAAGAATCTCAAAAATCGAATCGTTGGTCCAATGTATCTATATTCATCATAATATAATGTCTCAAATACTTATGCGTAGAAAGCGTCTTTACAAATCTCGCTTAATTTCCTCCGTGTCTATGTTTTTAAAATTGTTTTGTTGGTATATGCAATAGTTTCATGCAATCATATTGTCGCATTACAAATACGCCATTGTAATTGATGATCAAGTTCAATGTTACGTACTTATAGTAGATATCATCCTCTTTTGTTATAGCAGTATATAATAACATGATTTTTACATACAATGTGGCCAACTTAGAACTTTTTTCATTCGGCATTACTATTCATAGAAGGGTTCGGCGTATATTAAGCTGGACTAGGGATCATCCCTTAAGTCTACAAAAATTGCTTTCTTCCTTTCAATGCGGACTGTACAAATAGAAGTTCTGAGTTTAGTCTTGCACTCGAATCCATCCAATGAAATTCTCCAATTACAGTAGACAATACCCATTGAATTTTTATAAAGAAATCGTACCGAATGTTTGTTCCCCAGCCCCATGAATACTGCTAAAGTCGCGTTTCTGGACATTAACTGCAAATAGAAATAGAAATATAAACCAGGATTCATGAAGGAGCTTGCAGTAAACTTCACGCAGTTTGGGCCATAAAATGTTGCCTAAAAGCAATAGCCAGGTTCTCGTTTGCTAATGGCGAATTTAGATGCGGCATCACGCACATGATTATTACCATTATCGTTACATATTCAAAAATCCTATTCTGGAAGCTTTTCCCCACGAAAGAATTTCAAAACGTACGTTCAATGAAATTGCATGCAATGCAATGAGACTCTGGAAACGAGTGAAAGCAGCTACGGATGTCGAAAAAGCCAAATTGCAACAGTTAGTGTCAATGTTTATGGCCTAAGTTATTCCAACGCTTGCATTAGTCTACACACATGGGTATAAAACGTAAAGATATAGGTTTCGAGGCCCACAAAGAAAAGCTGACACTGCAACAAGCATAAAGTTTAAGCTGAATCTCATCTTGAAATAATCTTCAACAATATTGCATAAATCAAACAAACACTACTCTTGACGGTTAAGTAAACATAGATTTTCAGCTAAGGGTGAGAAAAATACAGGACTATGTGTGATGTGAAAAAATCATGGCGATTCTTTCGTTTAGGCTGACGTCGTAAGCTTTACAATTGAATAATTTTGTAAGATTAAAACGGTCTTTGTCACAGCAACATGGTCCGTCGGAAAAA
Organism: Salina celebensis; assembly: GCA_036561885.1. NCBI lineage: Eukaryota > Metazoa > Arthropoda > Collembola > Entomobryomorpha > Paronellidae > Salina > Salina celebensis. The sequence goes on along the minus strand of JAAXOA010001862.1, from coordinate 219 downwards.
AAATCCGGCCTAACTGTCACCCACTCTGACTGTTTTGCTTGATTAGGAACATATTAGATCATTTCCTTTTGGCAGCCATTTCGCTCCTCCGAGTAAGTCATGTCACAAAATTTTATATCATGAATGACAGTCGCAAACAGAAAATAAATTTTAGAAGGAAGGTAACATGAACACCAATTGGAGCACTATCCTAATGTGTTTCAAAGCCATGATAGTCGA
>JAAXOA010001861.1:0-14676 GCA_036561885.1 Salina celebensis | reverse complement strand
AGGTAACAACTCAGAGTCATAATTCGTTATAAGATCATCATTATCACAATTGCTGACTTGTACTTAAGTAGAGAGCTCTTTTGGGCTTTTGGGACCACTTCAGTTCATGTATCGAGCTTTCAGGAATGAAGCTCGCTGAAAGGCAAAAAAATGTGAGAGGCTTTGATGAAAATGGATGGATGAGAATGAGAATGTTGAGATTAATGCTATTTGCGGCTAGACGTAACACTACTTTTCATGTTTCAATTTGAACTAGTCAATAAAAATGGACTTTTCTATAAATGCAATCAGTGGGGCTAACTCTTCATCGTTCGTGGAATTAGTGTCATTATGGATTACAAATAGAGGCGTATTTTGGTTCCACACAAGAGAATGACCAAGAAAACGAGAGCTTTTCAAGTCAAGAGGAATCACTGATGGTATTTGGGTAAGTGGCAAGGTTTTAACAGAAACAAAGATTCTTAGCGTTGCATTTTTTTCTGTGTTTTATGGAATCTTATTTCAGACCAATATTCATTCTCGATAATGGATTATACTGAAGCGTTCCATGTGATGTGGCTGCAATAATGGATAAAATTAATGGTGTAAAAGATTTGAATTGGAAGGGAAAATGTATGGAGTATTGTGGAAGTGGTGGACGTAAAGCAAATAACAAAAGGGAAGCATCTCATTCTCAATCTCTTTCATGATAGTAATGCTTCCCATTTACCCAATAAAGCTGTAAAAGCTATAATACCCTACGACATTTAGAAAAACTCTTCCTTGACGGTTAGAAGTTTGGATCATATCCAATAAAGGTTTCCGATCAGTTAGTGAAAGCAAAGGAAACCTCACTACTACACACAGGCATGGATTACATTTCAAGTAAGGAAATCTACTTAAAAGGAAAAGTTCCGCCAAAAAGGCCAACTTTCTTTTTAAGAAATTGTGCCACTGGCAAGATGAAAGAAAGATTGCGGTGGTTGAATAAACTAGTATAATATTATTTGCATTTATATACTTTCCTCTTCACTTAAATCTTTTGGCTTGGATAGTTTTATGTTTAAATTTAAAAAATGCGTTACATTTGTATGCAGCCCACTAAATACAGGCCGACTTTATGCTATATTTATAAATGTTGTTGAAAATTACATTTACATAACAAATTCTTCAACTTTGAACTTGAACTTCATTTACAATTTATTTGCGAAAAATTTAGTGTGATTACTGATTTACGTTCGTTTACTGAAACATGAAAATGTATTAAAAGAGTCAATGTTCCAATTCCAGTTCCGATCAATGCTCCATGAGTCTCTTCACATTGCCAAGGTAATAGTCATAATCATCGTCCTCATCCTGGTCGTTTCTCGAGACGAAAAAACCGATACAGATGCGATGCATTGCGTTAAAAAGGAGAATGATCATTACGCAAATCATGCAAATGATCGTAACTTTGAAAGAATCCCATGGTTGCAAACGAGGAACTACGGCATGGGGGGACTGAGCTGTTTCAACTAATGCTGCCTCGTTTTGTGATTGTAAAGACTTTTGCCGTGGACTGTTTCTTGCATTGTTTCCATTGAAGTAATCGTGCCATAGGTGATCAGCAACACGGGAATGGGAATCCTTTGGCAATCCTTGATCTTGAGTCTTTCCCATAGATGCAACTGCTTGCTTTGAATCTTTGCAGGATTCTGAATCAACATCCATTTTGGTTGAACAGGCAACTTTGACAAGCGTCTCACATATAGAATCGAGTTATATAAAATATATTTATAGACATCGACTGTATTATGCATTCACCGCGGAGAATTCAGGTACTTGAAATGAGTGAATTTTATGTGCATTTTGGGTATTTTAATAGCAGACTAAACCGCGGCGCGCCATGAATGTCAAAGGAATTGATCCCTTGACCTGACGATTGACAAACCTGTTGAAGGAAAAATATACAAGTTATGAGGCAAATGGTTTTTTGTTATCTTCTATTTAAAAAAAATCTGGTAGTGTGAATACAGATAATTTTTTTCCATAGTGATTATTAACAACATAAATACTGGTTTCGTAAATGAGCTTCATGCGTTCGCGTTCCCAATGCATAATGGAACGACTTATCTCTCGTAAGTGTAACCACTACATCTCGAACATAACTTTGGATTTGCATATCAAGACAGCGCATCAAGGAATTGCCTACGGTTTATATCACTGACTCTGCGGTTCCTATTCCTGTTCTACACAACGCAATTGGCGGCGGTGCAAAAACAGCTTTTTATGCTTCTAAATTAACAAACTCTTTTTTTTGCAAATTAAAGCTTGTATGAATGGTTGGGATTTTGTATGTGAATCTCTTATCTGCTAAGCAAGAGAGGGAGAGCACAATGGTTTGAGTTAAATAGTTAAAAATGGACTGTTCATGCGTCAATAAATAAGGATGGTGACTTGTGTGTAGCCAATGCACTTATGCTTAATTAGTACTTGGTCAATCGATTTTATTTTTTTCAGATGGATCAACAATAACAGTACAGTTTAAAAAATGTAAAAACACAATTTATTTCTGAGTATTTAGGCACGGAGCAGTTTGGCATTTGTTGTGAGTATTTCGTTCGTTTTCAGAAAACAGACTACCATAAAAACTGATTTATACAGATACAAAAATAACTCTAATTCTTTCATTTAGCTCTTCTTATCACTGAATTGCACGAGCCGGACCCTGGAAGATATGAAGTCATACCCTGCTTGTCCTGTGAGGGAATGATCTGGGATCCTATTTGACATACATACTTGTAGCCTCAACTTCCATTGTTGGATTTTGTTACAACAATATATTAAACTATGCTACATTATAAACAAACACTATAACAAACATATATTGATAACAACTAACAACTTTTATATTACATACCATTACGCAACATCAGTCAAACTTTTAAATAGTTCATTTACCTTATAAAAAGACAGCCTACTTATTATATCTGCAACATTATTGTGGTTGGTCTGGGTTGGGTATTTCTATAACTTACTCTAGTTTCAATGGTACGGAGTAAGGACTACATACATAACGTGCTAGCAGTTTGGTAAACAAAATCTATTTTTGCAACAGGAAAACGAAAATTCATCATTGGAAATTAAATTCTTCCCTTGCTTGCAATTTGCTACGATTTCCAATTTCAACCACAACTGTAACCTATGTAATGGAGCAATGTACAGATGTGCTATATTAAGGTCATCATCCTTCATTTTACATACCATTACGCAACATCAGTCAAACTTTTAAATAGTTCATTTACCTTATAAAAAGACAGCCTACTTATTATATCTGCAACATTATTGTGGTTGGTCTGGGTTGGCTATTTCTATAACTCTAGTTTCAATGGTACGGAGTAAGGACTACATACATAACGTGTTAACAGTTTGGTAAACAAAATCTATTTTTGCAACAGGAAAATAAAAAATCATCATTGGAAATTAAATTGTTCCCCTGCTTGCAATTTGCTACGATTTCCAATTTCAACCACAACTGTAACCTATGTAATGGAGCAATGTACAGATGTGCTATATTAAGGTCATCATCCTTCATTTAAAGCTATTCATCCTGTGGACTTGTATTATAATCTCAAAGTAAACAACTAATTTTTAAGTAAATGTTGCCGTAAGGGTTTTGAAAACACACCCAGCTCAATTACATACATCAAGTACCTTCTCAGTGCCATTCTTAAAACATCATTGTCGTCCATTCTTACAAGCAGTACCAAATCGCTGGACTCATGACATGATTCAAGCTGGTTCAGACCTTTTAAAACTTATTCCTTATTGACAAATCGAAACGTGATATGATCATTCCCGATGACGTGACGAGACAGTTGGAAGAAAAATAAATAAATATTTTTTTGAGAAATACAGGCGAAACAGCAAAGTTGGTTCATTGCATACTGTATACATTTAAACCTTGCTTTTCTTGGAATGATAACTTTATCAAAAGAATAACGACCTGATGACTATTGGGGAGTATCAGGTGGATTCTGCTGTTATATGGCTTTGAGGAAATCGTGAAGCACTCCATATACAGTTAACACTTTGTCAAAAAAAACTACAAGTATAAGAATTTTTCTTGCTCTTTCTGTTGTTGTACTTTTTTCTCTTTTGTTCGCATAAACATGAGGATACCAACTACTATCATTGTGCAGCTCAGTGCAAACAAAGCCCATTTTCCATATTCCAGGACAGTCAATGGTATCACAAGCATGTACCGCAGTTTATCCAGTTGAGCGTCTTCCTGCATGGCACGCTGTGAACAAAGCAGACAAGTCAACATTACGAAATTGTTTTGCTGTAATCTTCACCTTCCATAGAATATTAATTTTTGCATTCATTACGATCAGCTCAGACAGTAAATGTGTGAAATGAACGTGTTGTAATCATTTAATATTTTTATGTGCGTTTTTTTGTCACACAAATTGAATAATTTTATGAGAAATTACTTGGGGATTATATGATGTTATCACAAATGATTAGGTAACAAATGAATGCAATAAATTTTTTTGTCTGACGGTATTATAAAGAAAAAGTGAAATCTTTTTTTACCTCGTCGATCCACACAAGGGGAACAACTACGTCTTGTACGTGAGCAAATGCGTCTATCGCATCTGAAGGCTTGAGATGAGTGTTCAACTGAATTCGTCTTATTTCCTTTGATTACAACTCCTGTCGTCTGAAAATAATCAAATTATCATAATACAATCAGATTGGGGGAGAATTGGATTAGAAAGCAGTCGGATCATGAATCCATCTGTCAAAGCTAAAGCTATCCCTAGAGAACATTTTGCTACAAATCTGCTTTTTTTACTGCGACAATCTATTTGATTTTTTTTTTCTTTTTTGATTTGCATCTAAAGCTAAAAGTAGGCTTCTTACATGCAAATTTTTATGTATTTTATGTACAATATCAAATAGCTTTATCGCGTAATTGACATTCAGGTTTGATGAAAGCTTTGAATACATTTGATGGAAACATCGTTTTTACGCAAAGAGAAAGTGAGAAAAATTCTTACCGGTTCAAGAATAAGGAAGGACTCGTCGCGAGTAATTATTTGGCTTGAATCCAAACGGCTCTGCGTACGAAGGATCGGCATGAAGAAAATGGGGATTTGAAATAAAAATAGGTGCTCCTTGTTTGCAAGCTCCAACAGAGACGAGTCCAGATTTGGGACATTTCGTTTTATCGCTTTCTTTACAGAAACATTGATTGTCTGGATTGTCCACGCTGAAGATATTTTCAGGGGGAGAAAACCTGTATCCCGGAATTCCCTCGGCTACCACTTCCCGATCATAAGTTAAATGAAGTGAGCGACAAACCTCCGCTTCGAACACGCGGATGACTCTTTGTTTCGTTACGAAAGGGGCATAAATCGTCGAGTCCGTTCCGTTTATCATGTTACACGTTGGACCATCCCAGATACTCATGTTTTCCTTCCCTTTCCATGTCTTAACGTTACCAAATCCCTTGTAATCTAGTACTCCAGTGTCGACCTCAAAATCATCGGGACTGGTTCCGTTCCTCTGTAATTTGTACCAAAAAGTAAAGTATGTAATTAGACTCTGGTTTTTCCCTATTTTGCGAAAGATCTAATTATACATGTTATACTTATGTTTTATGTAAACCCTATGAGAACTTCTATGCTAGTAGGTATAAATTGGTAATGGACAGTTCCAGCTCAATTTTATATGAGCATCAAAAGAAAACTTTGGTATAGAAAAAGGGATTGAGTTACCTCGATGAAAAAGGCGAACGTATTATTAGGAAGCAAATTTCGGCCGAGCAGTTCTGAGATAGATTCAATCATTGGAACATGACTGCCCTTAAAGAGTAATGTGCCCACATCGGAATGTGTAAACGCTTGTTCTTCAAACGAATCGATGTAAACTCTTGCCATGTACCTAATCCAGCTATTCATGCTTCCCAACTCGTGAGCCACGGACTAGATCAAAAAGAAAATACAAGAGATTCAATTAAATAATTGACAAAAGCATCAAAAAGCCTCCAGCCAAGTAAACCACAAGAGAAATTCATCGCCATTTGTTCATGCTGGTTTTCCAGAAAAAATGTGTCTCTAAATGCCTCCGTGCTTCTTCTTTGGGAGTTTGCTTCTCGATGAGAAACATCATAACGAGAAGAACCGTGTGCAGCTCTTCTTTTATCTCCGCATTTATAATTTAGCTGCATGTATGCAACCTTTGTTTTTCTTTCAAAGTAGTTCAATCAAAAACCGAGAATTTTCTGTTATTTACTTACGAGTAATGGCACGTTGAGCATTGTGATGGGATCTTGCTCCGTTCCGTTGGAAAGATCTGGCCGGAAGAAATGCAACATTGTTGGTTTATATACGACAGTCCCATTTTCCAAATTTACTCTGATGATTTCTTTCGTTCGCTTTTGTCTGTTATGGTGAAAAAACAAAATATGGCATGAATAATTTTATTTCCATTTGCGGATAGACATGAATTGTGAGCAGTGCAAGAAACTTCGTATACGTATATAGCATAATATATTTACGCTTTTTGATACAAAACGGTATGTACCGAATTTTACATTTGAGTTCCAAAATGAAACTTAGACTTGGCCTGGCAGGCCCAACGAAAAGCAATAAATTTAACCTTCCTTCGTACCGATTAATGAATTGCACATGCGGTTTTATGCAAGCAATAAATTTCATTGTACTTACTCGTAAACATAAGGTCCCAGCTCCTGAAGTTTCGGAGTTTCTCCATGAAGGACTTCCTCGTGATTTGTAACATTAAATACATAAGCATGCAAAAATATTGGAGCTTTTACATCTGACCATGCGTTCCATACGTCATTCCCTGGTTCTAGTCTGATCATCTAAGAATGAAATAAGAACTTAATGAAAATCCCAATCGTTACAAGAACTCGTGCATGCAAAAATATTGGAGCTTTTACATCTGACCATGCGTTCCATACGTCATTCCCTGGTTCTAGTCTGATCATCTAAGAATGAAATAAGAACTTAATGAAAATCCCAATCCTTGAGGAACTCGAAATAGTATTTAATTTACTATTACTATTATATAGAATGTGTAGCATTGTATTATAATAATTGGTAGGGTTTTTTACGTTACCACGATTTTCATCGTGGGTGTCGTCTTTGTCATTAATTCGTATAAAATACAACAATAGATTTCATGATAGCAGTTTTCCTTTGAGAACAGATTAATTAATATATTTTTCCGACTAGAGTGCGTTGGATTACTGTAACTTTCCCACAGACGGAAAGTGTGATATTACCGGCGGATATGACGACTTGTGTGTGCAGTTCACGCACGCACTACTTGCAAAGCAAAACAAACTATGCCCGAAGGCAACTTAGCTGCATACATGCGGAAGAGCTTGGAATTTTTGCACTAATACGGTGTATGACGTTTTTCAAATTATTAATGCAATCACGTCTCCTTGTGTTTAGCCTTTTATGACTACTCCATAGCCGTAACACCCACTTAACAGAATTTTCAGAAATGGTACCATGAATGAAAATACCCACCACCTGAGTCATTGTCTGTTAGTTAGAAACACTAAGGAATTTCCTAACTGATATCGCACCAATAATCGAACCCGTTAAAGCTATAATGTATATAAGCGATGAGTACACAGGAAACGGGTCGTTTTTATGTGTGTTCATGATCTAACAGAATGCAAACATTTTGAATGTGCACTGCACCCAGTCATACAAATTGTTGACAAGTACTATTCCGTGCTCAATTCACATGAAACTATTATCCCATTTGTGTTTAGTTTGCAGTTTAATATTAGCATAATTACAGTTTACTTTTTGTATCTAACACGAAAAAACAAAGGCCATACTAATACTCATGCATAATGTTTGCAATTAGGTATTGACTCTTCTTTTGTCCATACAAAATTCGTTGAAAATGAACTTGTCAAATAGTTACACTTCTACAGGTTACCTGAGCCACTGCATTTAATGTATCTAATTTTCTGGATTGTGGATAGTTTATGGCGAAATAAAAAATATTATGGTGAGTGCAATCAAAAAAGGTTATACATAATGTGTTGCTCTTGAACTTGTAAAAAGATGCATTTGGCTAATGCACTACCTTATGAGTTTTTTTCTTGTATTTTTGAATTTGAAAAAGTTATGGTCTACATTTCCACACAAAAAACATTTCCTGCTTATGTGAACCCCAAACTTGGCCTTAGTTAATTACTATCATTTCAACTAGGATTCATCAGGTCTGGGCAGATCATAAACAAACAATTAAAATACGGTGATGCTAATGACAAATAAGTGCGTTAATTTTTGCCACATAAAATAAAACTGTTAAATATTAACACACTTATGATCCAAATGTAGTAGGTTTGATGTGACAAACCGGTTGTAAAATGTGGCCATTAGTAATGACATATCACATAACTAGTCGGTTACTATTCAAATGTCTGTAAGACAAAAGGTAGCCACAGACGCAGACCCAACGCTCGATTAGTGTAAGATGCATACAACAAAGGTCAGTCAAGACATTTTCATGGCAAAGACAAAAAGGTGCCTATTGTAGACAATGGCCATGGACTTGAACTTTAATATGATTTTTTAACACATTACATAGGTGAACGTCAGGTTTGTCAAAGTCAAAATTCGGTAGGTGTCCATATTCATGAGTTCTTTAATAGTTGATTTATGACATCCTTGAGTGCGCTTAGCCAGACTATGCAGCACTTTTTTTTCACTCGCATTATGTACCTACGTACATTTTTGTCTGCCGCTGTGTCAGTGTCACCTATATATTTGCACATATAAACAAATTGCTTTCCGGTCACTTGAGTTCAATTCTCACCTGTGTTATCTGCCAATGAACTACTCCAGGGACGATTACGTATGCAATCATAATAGTTGCAAACAGTGTTGCCAAACCGGCAAAAAATAAGTTACGAGGTAACCCTTGTAGCTGCTTCATTTTAGAGAAATTACTTAACGTTCACTAAATACTTTTTTTGAATACTATAAAACAGTTTTGAACTTTTCCACAAACGAAAATCCATACATTTGAAAATTAAGCATAAATTGCTCACTCAATGGAAATTAGCTAAAAGTCAACCAGAAACTGATTATAACTCAAAAAGACTTCCTGGAAGGTTTTTCAAGCTTAAACAGACTTAAAACAAGGAACTAAAGTTGGTATGTGGTTTAGCGTGGTAACTAAAAAAGGCCGACATGAAACTCATGGGACATTCAAAATGGTCATGGATAAGACCTTGTCCAGTTCTATGTCTTGTTGTGTTGTAAGTAAAGATCACTGCTCCAGCCCATGAACTTTGAGTGGATTGACAAGTGAAGATACTCCAGAGATTCTTTCAAGATCAACAAATTGCTAACTGAATTCGTTTTGATGTGGTTCATCTCATATATATGTTGGTTTGGTTTTGCTTAATTATTATGATAATCATTCTCATTTCATGATTGTGACGTTCTTGCATCATGTAATACAACTATACTTCAATCCTTGCTCAGCCATGTTTTCATAAGGTGACCAAATCTGTTTTTTGAAGCGTTTACGTTATTTCACTATTAATTTTGTATACAACGCTAACGCAACTGATACTTTTCACCCTTTGTCTCTACAACGCGTGGAGTGGCTTCACAGCATTATGGACATACCCACTTGTGTGTAACCATGAAGTTGTGAAGATGTGCACATGTGTGATAACACCACAAACTATGTTGTAAATTGTTTGGGTATCTATCCGCGGTATTTACCATTGAGGTTGGTGAAATCAAGCCAAAAATGTCATGTATTTGATAGTAGTTGTTTACTACTAATGCATAATACTTTACTATCAAGAAGGGGATGGATTTTTGCAAAATATCAACACAAAACCACTGGCGAGCACCCCTGCATTAGCCAACACGTAGGTTTTTTGTACGCATGAAATTCCATGGTTTTGGTATTTCCAAACAGTGAATGAAAAAACTATAATGGGCGGAGACAAGAAGATCCACTTATGTTGTTATGTTTCACTGAGCTTACTCATACCACTTATATTATAAATTGACTTTTTGTTTTCTCCTTTCAACGCAAGTTTAATACCGTCATTACTGTCCCAACGTCATTAAAAGGTTTTTCATACCTGGCTTGATTGAACATGGCAAAGGTGCTTCCTCCTATAAATTATTATGAAAGCGAGCAGCGACTCTTCTTCAATGCCTAATAGGCTGATCTACTGGTTAGGATGCAATTTACCTGCGTAATGAATGAAATACGATATTATTATAGTAATAACATAACGAATGAATGGAAACATGTGTATAATCTGTTCACGAGAACCACTTCCATCTCACACGGTAGCATCGACAATGATCTGAACTTTAGGTGCGTCATCAAGACAATCAGCCAACCCTCGTCCTCCTATAAACATAAACATTGTCTGATAAATAGTTTGTTTTGCATCCGTAATGCAGTCGTAAGATGAAAAAAAAACAACCTTAATCTAGCCCAAGTTGTAAAGTAAGTTACACATGTCATTTTTGCGATTCGAAGTACCCGAAACTGGGGGTCTGCGAGAGACAAAGAAAATCTTGAAAGAACAGGTTTGATGATAACTATGAAGCTAAGCTTCATCTCATCTTCACGAAAAAAATTTGATTGCAACATGCTTCTTTTTCTAAGATTCTTGACCATTGCTTTTTCGGATGCCAAGAGTGGACGCAGATTGCTTGGAAAACGCGTAAGCATTTTTATTGCCGCATGCGTACCTAATTAGACGATTTTATTCGATGATATCAAATCTGTAGAAGCATGTTTCGGCTCGTCAGAAACCAGTGTCCCCACGGTAAAATCTCAAGGAATTTGAATCTAGTTCAACATTTTAGACGTAATAGAAGTAGCTGTTGGTAGAAATAAAAACATATTTGCCCACTTACAAGTGTAATCAAATTCCAACAAAAAAAAAAAGTACTCGAAAGTTATAACACATGTATGCAATTAAACTTTAAGTTGTGCCGATCATTTTAATAGAACTGGAATGTTTGAAGAACAGATATATAGTGGCACTGTATAAGTTGATTTATTATCACAACAACAAATGAAAAAAGTTAGTAAATGTCTCAGTATAAGAAAAAGCATTTAGCAACTATGGCCCGAGGCTAGAAGTCCCAAGTCCGAGGTGTAAAGTTAGCTAACATGAAAAAAGCGAGAATGTTCTGAAAAAGTAACTTTTTATGATAACCTCTGCCTACGCCATTCACTGTATCATTGACTGTGGTCGGTCAAAGCAAAAGGCATTAATTTTTCTACGAAAATACTGAACACATTCGAGAGTTTTTAATGTTTGGTTGTTTTGAGCTAAGCTGAAGATTACCTAAATCTGTAATTTATTGTCATTTTCACTGTTTCTTACGCCTCAAAGGTGTTAAATTCTCAACAATAGTCAGTCTTCTTGATACACCATCCTGTCTGTCAGCTAGGTCAGGTTTCTCGCAATACAACAACTTCGCACAAGTGATGTGACGTGATGTACGAAGTACGAAATCATACTCGTTACTTCAAGTATTGCTGTACAGAGCACAAAGCAGTTGTCAAACAACATATTCCAGTTAGTTTGTAATTGAGATCATAATTTTTTACGTCATGATAAGGGTTCTGTTCGCAATAAGTCAGGAAAAAACGATAGCTCATACGTCATCATTGCTACAATAAAAAGAAAACTTTTTAGTTGTCAAACAACATATTCCAGTTAGTTTGTAATTGAGATCATCATTTTTTTACGTCATGATAAGGGTTCTGTTCGCAATAAGTCAGGAAAAAACGATGCTCATACGTCATCATTGCCACAATAAAAAGAAAACTTTTGATAGTTTCTGAGAACTCAAGTTGGGTCATTCGATCAATCATCATTACAAGTGGTATGATAAAATGTAAAATTGAGATAAGTTATAATGACGACGATTTCCTTTCGGATGAGAAGTGCGTTGTATACCTGTTTTGGATTTTACAATGTTCTCAAGACGAACGAATTGTAGACGCCAGTGCTGAGGGTAGGCGCAAGCCGTGGGGTAGTCCCAAAGCATAAAAAAGGTTTTAGATCAAATAAATAATAGTTCTAAGGAGGATTCAACTCTTCAATCTGTCATTTATGCATTAAAACCTGGCCGAGTTTGGAGGGGAGAATTTTAGTCTGACTGAACTTAATGTTCGACTGCAAAAAAAAGTTTTTTTAAAGCCAAAGTGCAAAGGAAAGAACGAACAACGTACCGAGTATTCGTTTTATAACCTTTCAAGTTACATGTATTCGTTAATGTAACATTTAATCTGGCTCTTTGGGGTGAGGTACATGTTTAATATAGGTACACACTTGAACTTGCATCTTGAACCACTTTTTTGTTTGGAACTAGAAAAATGATGTTAGTTTTCGCTATCTGTTCATTTATATTTAAAATCTAGGTAAAGCAACTTTTCATTTCATTTGCCTGTGATTCCTTCCCATCGATCGATTTGCCTAGGATCAGTAATGGCAACGAGAACGAAATGTTCCAAAAACGATGTTGGATATGCAATTTTGTGATATTTATTTGAGATTCGCTGCGATTCGGGTACGGTATTTGATCCAGTTGACCTGAATTACACATGAAACCTGCGTATATTTTAGGATCTGAACTTTCTCAAAGAACAAATCGTTCGCGTTAAAACCTTTGATGTCCAAACAAGAATATACAGCATGACACTAAACAGTTCATAACCTTAGGCTTCTAGAGAAACCGATCAATCACTACACGAGGAGCCAATTAATTTTAGACACATTTACCTGGTTTCCATAACTTTGCACAGGAACTATATTGTTCGTTTGTATGTAAGCTTGAATCATTCCTGCGTGATTCCTCAATCTATATTTAATATGACGATAATTGTTCACACATTGAGCAATTAAATTATTTGGTAATCGGTAATTTGCTACCAAAAGTAAGCTATATAATAGTATTTATCTGTTAGAAATTGTCTGAGAATTCATGGACTCATCAATCCACGAAAATAATATGATCTATCCTCAATTATTAGCAAGTCCATTCATTCCCACAACAGCTTCCATTTTTAAACACAAATTGCTGTAATCACAACATTCAGACTCTAATTATTTTGTTATTTCAATAAAACCATTCTAGAATAATATGGTAATGCGATGTGGCCGTATTTCTGTTTGCAACAAAAAACAAAAGAACAAAAAAGAACAATTTGAACAAAAACCAATGTCGAATGTATTCCGCATTTGATTAAGACCAGTAAAATGTAGACGTGAACACGACTGTTCGAAAGTTATCAAGTCCCTATTTTAGTTTAGGTGACTAAAGTTTTACTGCGCGTAAAAGCAACAGCTTTTTTTGACGTACAATTAATGTTCTTTTAAGACACGTGGAATGCATTATGGTCAAATCCGGCCCATCTGTCATTGATTTATTTCTCCACGTGTATCAAAAGTAGATTACCAATCATTCCCGTTTATCGAACTCGCAACATTCAAAAACCCGTCGCGTAAAAGATCACTTGTTGTTGCTAAGTTAGATGTGGTCTATTCAGCGCCCTATTATACTTTGGAACTTTCTTATTTCATGAGAAGTATTAAGCACAATTTAATCGGACAATGGCTGGTCATACCCTGACGAAACATTTTTATCATAAAAACAAAAACCAGTGTCAATAGGTCAATCCTGCATTTCAATTGTCAGACAGGTAGTGTTACGTAATAAATAAGTTGATTAGTTTTCCTTACAAGTTACATCATGTGGACAGGAGATTGATGCAATGAAGATTGCACTTTTACCCTGGTATTAAGTAAATTCTGCATTTTGCAATTAAGTTTTTAATTTTCATTGCTATATGCCAAAGCCAATGGATTAGTATGAAGTATTACGCCAACGTCATCACATGGAACAGAAAAACGTAGAAGTCACTCTGGAGTATAATCAAAATGCGCATAAAATTAATGTTGGCAAAATATTTACACGTAATTTACTATCGACCTCCACATTTTCGTCGAGCGATTTTGTCTACAAATGATATCTATCTAGTATCGGGATCTGGATTGTCTTTACATGTAATTAGTTTTGAATGCTGTGTAAAACATACTTTCAGACCTCATTGTCCATGTTGGAGTATTTCATATTATAATTTCGCATAATTTTGGAAGTTGAAATGTAATATGTTATCACTCTTTTGCGGACAAGTTCTAGCATTAATTGTAGTTCTCACGGATAAAATGAAGGCTTTTCAGTTCGCAGGAAAACCTGCAAAAATTAGTTTCTTGTTTTTTGAAAACAAAAAAATAAAATCCGTGCATTGTACTCCCAAAATCTTTCACGTGTACGTGGCCACTTCAATAATTACAGATTACTAGCATGACAGATAGAATTGACGAGAACCAAATCTGGAAACCATTAGAGTCAACTCGACATTAGTGCTCACTCATTAGTCTTTGTAAGCCAGGGACATTTGGAGCTTGCAAGTCATTTTCGGTTCTGGGTGTGTTACAAAATGTCTCGGTGCTTTCGAAGTGGATTTCCCGAGATTCATAGAGGTTAAATGTGTTGGGAAATGAAGCAAAAAATCATTGACGTTAATGAGAACACCAATCTAGTTTTATCGTCTCACACAATCAACAGTTTTGTTTTCTTTCACATCACAAAA
>JAAXOA010001860.1:0-14676 GCA_036561885.1 Salina celebensis | reverse complement strand
TCCTTCCCCCCTGGGGTTCTAGAGGGGTTCAAATTGGGCCAAGTGGTTATCGGTGTAGGGTTTGAACCGTTCAACCGATTGAGCTCATTTTCACGTGTTATATGAACGTGATATCTGCAATCTGCAACAATTCGCATTCTTTAATTCAGTAGTTGCAACGATTTATTTAATTTATATATCAATATTTGTTGATATGCAGCAGTTAACTCTTTCTTAAATCATTCTTTTGAACAATTAGAGTTTGCGAAAGTAATCATTAATCATGTTTAAATCATGAAATAGGCTCCATGGTGTAAATGGTTAGCACACAGGACTTTGAATCCTGCGATCTGAGTTCGAGTCTCGGTGGAGCCTGCGATATTGTTTTGCTTCCCGCTGGATATTCACTGGAACAATGATGGATTTTTATTCATGCCCTAACAAACTGCATTCAGATCAACCTGGTATGCATAACTGTTGACCATCCCAATTTCATACGCAGCCCTATTACAGACTTTTAGAGTTTTAATGTATGCCGTTTTTGATTAAATTCGTTGAAAATTTAACATGAATGATTTCAAGTTTAAGCAACCAATTTGAAGATTTTCTCTAAGAAAGTATTTATGATTGAAGAACTTTTCAGGTTGTGTAGGGGTTCTACTAACACTTCTTGATGGCTTAAAAAACCATGAATGACCAAAGTTTATATTGAAAAAATGCTCATAATGAAAGGTTCTACAGTCGTCTGTTGATTTCACCCTCTACATGAAAACAACTTGTTTCGTGTAAAACTTTGTCTTATTCTTGAATGATCAGCTTTTATCTACCTGGATTCCAGGTATGATAGCTTTCGTGCGTCCTGTACTATGAAACCCAAGCAAGAAAATTGTAAGTCAACCACCAGATTTTTGAAAAAAAAAATATTCGATGTTCATTTATTTGGCGTTTCCTAAAAATCTTCACTTCATTCTTGAAGACAGACTATGTGTTACAACTTGACTTTATCTTTTACAATATAGCACTCTTCGATCACTGCACAAACGCTAACGCTGCCCAGCCTGATATTTATAAGCTTAACATCTTTTATTATTTTTAATTAAAAAATACATCTGGATCTTGAGGACAAAATTACCAAAAACAATTTGAGCAGATAATTTCACGAAAAATCCCCAATTACTACACTTATTTAGTAACAAAAGCTAATCAATCACAATAATGATCTTTTAAAATTAATGAGTATCTCGACGGATTCCGATTTGACTCTGCGAAGTCATTAAAGCACCGTGAGGTAAAAGTTGAATAAAAGATCAGTATTTTAGAAGTCTTTCTTTTCTGGAGCACTAATTGTCTTGTTCTTCCACGCAAACATTTCTTGATCATAGCGCATCTTATCGCGAACCGCCAAGTTTTGGTACTTTTGCTTCCGCTCTGCATCTAGCTCTCCCCAGAGTCGTCCCAACTCCTTCGAAAGTTCCAAGAGAGAATATTCAGGATACATTGACTTCACTTTGGAACGCTCGTGGTGACAGAACCAAAAGAATGATGTCAAATTTCTCTTCGGCTTGGTGGAATCCTTAACCTTCTTTTTCTTCGCTACCTTCATGCTGGCTTCATAAATCTTCATTTCATTCGCGTACCGAAGTTTGTCCTGTTCCGCCAGATCAACAAATGGGCGTTTCAGTTCCGGACTAAAATTAGCCCAGGCTGCGTTACATTGTCGGGTAAAATCGATTGTAGCTCTGACGTTCATTATCTGGATACTTCTTCACTTCATTTCGGACAGCCTGGAGAAAATACGCGAAGGCTGTGGTTCGTCCTGCGGGCTTCTTCCGGTCCCTCCTTGTCATTTTTCTAGCCTTGAATCAAAGTCCCAACAAACAAAGTTAAATTAGTTGTATCCTTAAATTGGCATTTTAAAGTTAATTGAGACGGCATTACAATATTTATTACAAAAAACAACTCACCTTCCAACTATAACTCTGAATAATTCCCTCCTTAATTGACTGTTGTCCCCGTTAACCTGAAAAGATCAAAAAGTCATTTGATTTGTTTTGTTTTGACTGTTCCAAGAGTCAAGTCGCCCTTCCAGCTAATGAACCATGGGTTTCCAACTTGTCAAACTTGATTAGTAAAAGCGCGTTGTTAAATGCACTTGTACTCACTTACAGACAGTGACGTTACCTGGTGGTTTTACCCTTAACCCTCAAAACGTTCTCAACTGAAAACAAAAAGTGTAATAGGTTTCAGAAAAAAGCATAAAACTTGTTAGGACAAACCTTTTTTAATGTTACCTAACTGTTGATGGTCGGCAGTATTAAAAGAAGTCGATTTGTTTCCATTCAACTGCAGCAATTCAACTTTCCTAACTGTAGCAAACAATACAGATGCTTTTCAACACGTTTGTTTACATGCTGATCTGTTTCAAGACGCAAAGTTGAGCATCAAGGCTTGACTACTTTGATGCTGTAACTTGTCTTCACTAGAAACCAACGGTTGTCCGTTGACAAAGAGGAAATTGGTTCTTGTTTGTTTTTACTCCCAGAATCGCCAACAACGCTGCCTTATTTTAAGGGTTAACTATAATGCTTAACATTGCCGAACACAAACAGATAAGAAACAAGTAAATTGGTAGAGAGCTCATCTAGCCTGCATGTTACAACTTCACATTAAAAGCACTACAATTCAAAATCACCTATATAAAACGTAGAAAGCCAGTGTTTCCAGCTCGTCACCCATAGCCTCAATTAGAAATTCTATTTTTGACAGTTGAAAATACACTTAAATGCCGAATGCATGTAAAAATAAATTACTACGCATGATTTACATGACGACATACCCGGGTACTTTTATAAAGCATCTGATTCGCAGAGCTCAATGATACATTTCTCAAAATGCTTCAAGCATTAAAAACGGGTCGGAAGATTTTTAATTGTTAATTTTACTCAGATGGGATACTACAGGCCAAGAACGCTTTAAGAATGCATTTTCTGTTTTGCAGTGATTGTAACCGTTTTTGATGCGAGTAATTTAGAAAGTCTTTCAACCTGCCTCTAAAATTTTTGGTAGCCACTAAAATTGACCTATTTCCTGAACCCCATCGGGACAAAAATTAATCAAATCGGCTTGCGAATGTCTACCCTGCTAGGGACTGAATATTGGGCGATATCCTGCAAGTGGGGGAAAACGTACAATGGTTCTTCAAACGGATGACGGATGGTAGACTTATCTTTGAAATAGGATTGGCTAGCGAACGCGAAGTTGCTCCAAGAATGAGCTCTAGAACGTCCACACCAACGCAGCTTACTGCGCATCATTGCAATCAAAATGCTCTAAATTAGTGATTTTATCGGAAATTTCACTTTCTATGATTTACTTTTCTCTCCTCCGTCTATGTACGTAGTCATGACGATTGTGTTTTCAGCTCGGTCACTGAATTCATTCTAATGACCTTGTGGGACACAGATCATGAAGCTGTCCTTTATTTGACGCACCGTGGTTATAAAATGAGGCGCTGGTTGGGGATCGAAAAAGTTTCGCCCCACAGCTCAAGATCCAGACCGAAGAGACATTTGTTGCAGAGTTGGTTACAAATGGGCCATTCAGCCATCAATTTCTTCACCAGCTTGATCCTGCCGGTGGGTGGCTGGGTAACGTTCCTCGTCTGGCTTTCGCTTGTTCCTCACTCCCTCGGGGACGTGAATCTCAACCCCCTTTCCACTCTGGTTGTTGAGCAGCTTTGAGGTTATCAGACAGACATGAAGCCGATATACTTGCCAACGTCGTGAAAAACATCTTTTCCAGTCCTCCTCCGGCACAAAGTCAACGTGGAACTGGTAGAGACGCCTGCGCGGGAACGCTCTTCAGTCTGTAAAATTGTCGTTTCACCTAGATAGGGCTCCCTTTAGGGCCAACCTTCGGCTTCCCTTCTGGGCGTGTCACGGTCAACTGCACGCTCTCCATCTCATAGTCCAGGTGTGAGAAGGTAGTCTTCCCACGAGCTGTTTCTCTCAATACTGACAGTGCCTGACAGGTGTCTACTTGTGCCCTGTGAATTATCGCATTGCATGCGACCCATCATTCGAAAGCTCATGCAAAATGCAGTTTCTTGAATAGACTATGGTTGGGATGAGACGATGATCCTCCCACAGGAGCTCTTCAGGCCCTAACTTTTTGGACATGTAATTTTGTCATGTCGTGTGATGTACCCTGTCGAGCTCTTCATAATTTCGTTTAGACTGATGCATTAAAGCCTTTAGTTTTCTTTTTTTTTATGCAAAAAGCATCCGAGATTCCATTACGGTACTTTAATTGGTCCCACATGACATGGAAAGAGTTCAACATGTAATGCAACATGAATATGAACGTAAACTTTCTCTTTTCCATGTAACGGAGAAAGTATGATTACCGTTTCGCCGAAAAAAATGACGTACATGAATGAATTTTGAATGAATTTTAATTTTGCAAGAAACAAAACATAATTAAACATTTTTCAATACTTTTACAAGCTAACTGAAAAAAATATCGTGTAAAACTATACACTCAATATTGGTAAGTTCTTCTATCCTTTTTGTATAAACTCAAAAAATGTACAACATAAATCATTCTAAAAACGTTGATTGACAGAATAATAATAGTAACACAAATCAGTGTTCCTTCCCTGGACGCAGTCTCATCATTCATTTTGTTTGTCTCCAAGAGAAAAAAATACACTGACCCGTTTTAACCTGATTATTACAATTTTCAATCATGTTTTAGCATTTGAGGTAGACATGTTGTGATGCTTCGACCCAAAAAAAATACAGTCTTTGCCAGTCTTCAAGAAAAACTAATTAACAAAATAACTAAAACTAAAAAAAAACTCTATCATAAATAATTTTTAAATTGTTGAACAATATAAACTTTTTTTATATAGATATAATATATATATTTCGCAAAACTAAGTCTAAAACATTCTTTCTCTATAAATTACTTGATTAAGTCAATCAAATTTGTAACAAAGACAACGTTATACAAAATAGAGTCGTTGACTTCACAAACTTTTTTTTTCATTTAAAGACTGACGAAGTCGAGAAAAATAAAGAAAAACAAAAAATCGTTTACGCAGAAATAATTATGGCATCCAAGAATACAGAATGAGTAAGTGGAATCGCTCAAAAAATATATATTATAGTGATGATTTTTTTCCTAATATAAGACTGAAAAATGCAGCATATTTTTTTAATAAATTTTTTTCGCCCATCTGCATAAAAACCGAATAATGTAACTCACCGGGCGGCGACATGATGACGACTTATTTTTTTTGCAAAATCAACACAGAAAGCAAACTTATATGCTCTCGCTGCACGTCTTCAGGTCCAGAAAAAAATATAGAAGTATTTTTTGTTTGTTTGATAGTTTTACAATAGCGTTAAATATTCCTTTGGTTGCACTTTTGCTAATTACATACTTGTACAAGGGAGTTCGTTTTTAAAGTGATACTTATCTTTAGATTGTACCTGAACAAAAAAATCAACAGAAATTCCCGTAAAAAACAAAAAAAGGAGCTTCTTTTGGTAATTGAATGAAAAAATAATTGATTGCATCATTGTAAGCAGTTATGATATATATGATATATAAAATAGTAAGCTATTGTTTTCTTCTTTTATCGTACTTTGAAGGGTTTGTATTCAGTCTCATTCAATTACGTACACGTGAATCTGAATTTTTTGTAAAATTTGTATTTGTTTGTTTTCTACGTATTTTGTTTGTATGATAGTTTCTTTGAAACACAAGACAAGACACACGTTCAAAACCAAGTAGTTGTTCTGCTGTCGCATTTTGAAGGTAAAATAATAATAATTTGTAAGGATTACCTCACTCGCCCAACTTACAACTCAAACTGTTGAGGAAGAAGGGGTGATATATATTTTTGGAAAATGCTGACAAAAAAACTTTCTCTTTTGTGGACGAAAACACAAACAAAAAATTATCTATCTTAGGTGGCTCCACTTTCTCCGTATTCGTGAGCTAAAGATACACATGACGAAGATGTTGACGGTAGTCTAGTTTGAGATGATTTGGAGCAGGGGAAAGAGGAAACGAAGAGGAGTCATAGACTTGGTCACCTGGACGAATATGAACAAGTAGACGACGTGGACACAGCCGAGCGACGATGATTAGAGTAGTTGAAATGACCAAACTCGTCCCCTTCGTTTCTCAGCAACCCCTATTCGGAGGCAAATTGCTTTGATGTCAAGTGCTGCTCATCATGCATGATGTGGTTGGAGTCATCCTTGTCGTTAATCATTGAGGGGCTATGAGGGCTGTGAGGACGTTGCTTCACGACCACATCCAACCCCGATTCTGAGTCCATTTTCTCACAGTCTGTTTCACTTCCGTTGCCGCTGAATGAGCCAGTTCCGTTACCATTGCCAGGAAGTTCGGAAGATTGTTCTTCGGGGCTGTAACCGGCACCCTCGTCTGACCTCAGGTTGAGACCTTGGTATGGTGACATGGGGAAGCTGCCTTTTCTGTAGGGACGGTTGGTGGTGATTCCGAGTTTCTTTACCTTGTCATACAACGTACGAGAAGGTACGCTAAATTTGCGGGCTGCTTGGAGGGCGCTCATGCCTTGTCTGACGGCTTCTATTGCGGACATGATGTCGTTCCTGGTGTATTGCTTGTATCGTTTCCATTCTGGTTTTTGGACTGTGAACGGACAGAGCAAATTTATCGGTATAAGATTAGTTCCATGGCTATTGATACTTGCAGCAAAGACATACTAAACAGAGTAAGAGATGATGCTATGCTAACTTACCGTTACCGTGTTTGTCTTCAGGATCGTTGCCGTACGGAGGATTGTCATCGTGACCTTTATCACTTTCCACACTACGAATTGAGTCATCCATGTATTGCTCAGGGGAATCTCCACGCATCTGAATTAAACATATTTTCATAGGTCGAATGTTAGTTAACAGTATTTTTTACATGATCATAATAACAACTAAGAGTGTCCATTTGTTCATTTATGCTACGAAACATATTTAAGCATTGTGAATTTGAATGGCATTGTCAATTTTATCCTCAAAATACCTTCTCGTTGTGATCAATTGGTCCGTTGGAGTTGATGAGGGAGTAGTTGAGTGATTTTTGATGAAGAGGAGCATTCTGTGGAGGAGTTTGTGAGGATGGTTCTGCATTGTGTGGAAGGCCAGTGTGTCCCAAGACCGTTCTTAAAATGGGCGTGTCCTTAGTGGTTCCTAAGAATTTCTTCTTTCCACTTCTCAACGGAACAGGTTCATTCTGAGTGTTTTCGTATGAAACGTTGTGCTTTGGTGATGGAGAAGGAGCGACTTTGTGTGATGGCCACATTGGAAGTTGCATAGGTGTCGCCCGCTCAGATGCCATGGAAGGACTATTGTAGGCTGATTCATACATTGGTTCACTGGTAGTGGAAGAAAATTTGCTGCTCGGATAATTGTTCGTTTTCGGGTAGGCCGATGTACTTGACGTTTGAAACTCGGAGACTGACGGGATTGCCGCAATCTGATTGGGTGATTGACGAGGGGACCTGGGCGATTCTGATAAGTGATTGTTATCTTCAACGAGACCTTTCACACGAAGTGTCTCTGCAGCTTTAAGCAGTCCAGCGAGCTGGTCTTGAGCTACATTCACCTCGCCCCTGTACATGTACTCAAGAATAGCCTTGATCTCGGAATATTTTATGTCCTTCAGGATCACAATCGGGTGACGACATTCATTCTCAATGAATAAATTTTGAAAGTATGATGAGCAAGCGGCGAGAACCATTTTGTGACATTTGATCGAAGCTCCCTCGCACGCTAACGTGACATCAGTAAACGACTCCGTCTGAAAAAGGTGTTCAAACACGAGTAGCAAATTGGAACGGTGGTTGTTCCATCGAAGACAGTACTGCTGCACAGACCCCGACATTTCTTCGTTCCTAAATCAAACAAACAAACAAGAGAATTGTAGAAAACTTTCAAGATATGAAAATCCATCACGCAAATTAAAAACCAAGACAGGAAATCACTTTTAAGAAAATAATCTTATCTCATCTTTTAGCTTCCTCTCATAATGTCATTTCTTTCAATTGAATTGATTTCGTTCTTAGGACGTGTTCGTAGTTCCAATTTGCATGGAAATGAGCTCTGAGTCACCTAATGGACCTGACTAACAACCAACGTAAGCTACAGCTCAGACAAGCAGGGAACCCACCATGGAAGCGTAACTAAAAGTTTGCACAATCTTCAAATTTCACTAATAATACCTGATTCAAGAGCTTACCCATACTAAACTTACGATAAACAATTTTTTCAACTAAAATGAAAGGGAAAATGTTTCAAATTACAGAGTAGCCATTTCTGCACGAAACACTTTCTTAAGCATCATTAGCAGTTATCACTTTTTGCTCATAAGAACGTCATCTTTGCATGACTTTTGGCTTCTAGAACATACTTGTACCTCAATAGCTCTTTACATGTGTCATGTATGTACTTTTTTCAAATCTACCAAAACCTCTTGGTAGTTAAAAAACCGATGACATTTTAGTTCCAACTACTAATCGGAATATCTATTAGATATTGATACACTAAGAAGACATGCAAATGTACAACCTGACCCTTCAATGAATTATGAATTTATATTCTAATTCTACTACGCATTTTTCTGAAGATTTTCAATCTTTCTCAAATCCAGATAACTGCGAACAAATTCAATACTACCTCGCGTATTTGATTTCGTTGGCAATGTAGTTTAACTTGATTACAGTATGTTTTTAGCTTTGTTGCTTCTCCCAAAACCTACAAACAGGAAATTTTAGTGTATGACTTCCTCTGTCAGAACTAAAGAGGAGCTTTTATTTGTCGGCCAAAATACGTACGAATTGATCAACCAGCTTTATTTCCTAGTTGCCGCTTTCTGTTTGCTCTCATGGTGATCTCATACTTTTTTTATTCATTTCCTTTTTTTTTACTCCCACCCTATATTATTCCGGGATATAATGGAGGACTAGAAACTCCAGAAAATATCAGTTTTGCTATACTTTGGCAAGTCTAAAACTGCACCAGCTTATATTAATATACCCATTTTGCTTCCCCTCATCGATTAATTTCTCTCTCTCTCTCCCTGCTTCCTTCTCTGCCATTTTCTTTCATGAAGCCAACCCCGAGTTGGATTTTATTTTCTAACGTTCACGAAAAGAAACAAGCACGTTTTCCCCAACCAGTTTTCTCTTCTAATATTGCATTGTTGCAGGAAATATTCGTAAAATATTTCACTAGTCAGACTACTTTTCCCTCACCTTTCTCTGATGCCGTTAGGCCGCAGTTTTTTTTTCACCCTCTCCCTATTCTTTCCGTTTGAGTGATCTGCTCTTTTCTCTTTCTACCTTTTGCATAAGCTTCTACAGTAAAACCGGACCCCCTTCCATGTCCACCAATTTAACTTTTTTCTGCTGGCTATAGTCATTTTTAGGGGGCCGTTATATTTGCTTACATTTTTATGACCATAGTAGTTATCCAACATTTACTAGGGTGGCTACAACACGGTACCACGCGCCGTGAACAGTTTTCCAAGTAGCCGTTGCTTCGTCATTCTACTCTGGCTGCAAAATGCAACCGTAGAAAATGCCAGAAAAAAAACCCGAAGAGGGTTTATTTATCGCTATATTTCCAGGTTATAGAAAAACTGCATATAACGTTCCAGCCATTCCATAAGATAGCACACAGGGAGTATATTATACGCACTCACGCACTATATCTCGTGAAGATTCACGAAAAAAAAAACAATACTGCTACAGGCAACCTTGCACAGCGAAGGAAAGTAGGAGCAGTATGAAATAAAGTTGGAAGCAAGAGGGTGTCGCTTTTATTCCTAGCAAAACCTTATAACATTGCAATGTTTAGTTGCAAAGCGTATATCCAATATGCACTTTTTTCTATAGCTCAGAAAAAAAGGTTTTTTCGTGTGCAACTTTGTCCCTAGTGTTCATCCGCTACATGGTTCGTTTTTGTTCGTCGATGCCATTTTTTCTCTTGATGATGCAAAGAAAAAGTCTGGAGAGGATGTTGAAAAGTGCATACCATTGCCAAAGCAGAAAAAATAGTGAGGGTAGGGGTTGTTTTTCCCCTTCCCTTCTCTCCTCTTCGCCATATTTGTTTTCTGCATCCAAGCAACCGATGGAAAATCTAGCCTCAATATATTATGCAAGTATATCTTGGACGGAGACCACCACCCTTTTTTGGAAACGTGCGAATGCATCTATATTTTTTAAACTGTACACATTTGTACTGCGCTTTAAGAGCGTTACTGTGACGTATTTCCTATTTTTACACACACTACAACTCATTGATTTTCATGTAAAAAACAAATTTAATGACGACGACATTTACAATTAACGCAAAGTACTAAGCTTAACTTTCAATTAGAACGTATTTTGCATCTACATTGTACATTATACCTGGACTATTTTAATGTGTAGTTTGAGTTCGCAATTGCATGCGTGTTGCAAGTGTACAAAAACATTGCAAATAACTTGTTTTTATATGCAAAACCGCAGATCTGTGCGTTTTTCCTGCGTTTTACTAGCATGTACTATTGTGCGTAAAAATGCATTAAACTTTAAACTCATAAAAAGAACATTTGCTCTTTCATTTTTGTATCCTCAGCTTGCACGTTGCTATATCATGTTGCGTAATATCTTTTGAAGAAGGCATCGCGTTCAAAGTTGAGTAAGCTTACGACTTTTTAAGAAGAAATTTGTACGCTCACGCATTGGTATACAAGCAA
This sequence comes from Salina celebensis, assembly GCA_036561885.1. Lineage (NCBI taxonomy): Eukaryota > Metazoa > Arthropoda > Collembola > Entomobryomorpha > Paronellidae > Salina > Salina celebensis. Next base: position 3,909 of record JAAXOA010001860.1, on the reverse strand, counting down.
AAAAAAGACGTAACCGAGAGACCTATACACGCACACGCATCTAACAAAAACAAAAGTACACTGACACTTCCGTGTTGCAATGTTTTCTACTGCCAGGGTACCATTTTCAATGTCAATGTCATTTTATTGAGGCTGGTTACGATGCACAATGCGCCATAAAACTTATTCTAATTACATAAAAAATGTAAGAAAATAGGCCTTTACCCGTTCACAAACATCTTTGTTTGTCTATCCTCCCAAGCCAATGTCCTCGGCCAAAATGTTCGTCTCCCGAAACTCCCTTAGCCAGCCTATAAAACCCACTAGTAATTCACTTGTATTTCAAATTTCCAGCAGTCCAAAACAAATTGTAACTTTCAAATATATATTTTTTAACACATGACTTTGGTACTCTTGACAGCTACCACAGAGAAAAATAAATGTGATGAGCTATAAAAAATATCTCTATCTTATATATTTTCCCTGTTATATTTTGTACAACCACATTTCAAAGCTCTGGTATGATATTAACGTGACTAATTTGTTTATTGTGCTGCTTTTCTCATAGTCTTTTCTTTTCACTCTGCTATGGGTTTTTAGGCTTGCTAAAAAAACTTGTTCACGCACCACCACCGTTTCACAATCCCAACCACCACCACAGACACGGCGACGGAGCTGGAGTCGCAAGTTTTAGTGTTCTCAAGCAACCAACAACCGTTCATTAGGCTTGCTAAAAAAAAACTTGTTCACGCACCACCACCGTTTCACAATCCCAACCACCACCACAGACACGGCGACGGAGCTGGAGTCGCAAGTTTTAGTGTTCTCAAGCAACCAACAACCGTTCAGCTCGGAAGACGGAATGCAAGTGTTCTTGATGCAGTATACGGACAAAATGCAAAGACAACAGTCAAATCATGATCGCCATCATCGCCTTTTTCCACCACCACCATCTTTTTTCCCTTGCTCTTGCAAACGAGCATGGAACATTGTAAAAGTGAAGGAAACTGGTAGTGGGTAAGTACACAGTCATGTTGCATACAATGTTTTGGATCAGTAAGTTAGTATGCAGTTTTGCTGAACAAAAAAAAATCTACGCACTACATGCACAGAGAAAAAATGTTCTAGTGCAAATGCAATCATGAAATTTAACCACTAGGGAGAGAAAAGAATATAAAAAAAGACGAGCCACATAAAACTGTTCAGTACTACACGTAATAATCATAACCATGGAGTAATATGCATACAAGAATAAATTAGCCTGTCTCTTTTGTGGATATAGATAAAATGAAGTTTGCATTACGACAGACTAAATCTCAGAAGGTATCATAACCATGGAGTAATATGCATACAAGAATAAATTAGCCTGTCTCTTTTGTGGATATAGATAAAATGAAGTTTGCATTACGACTAAATCTTAGAAGGAATCGCTATAAATTTGAATAAGAAATCACAAAAACACATTGAGCTTCCTTTCATGTTTTTTTTGCGAAGTAGACTCATGTAGGCATTTGTGATAAGGTGAAGTAAGGATTTTTTTTTGCTTGAAACGTGTGTCATTCTGTATTTTTCCTAAGTTTGCAATTGTCCGAAATACACAAGAGATCTAATAATAGTGTGCAAACATTTTGGTACGTATTTATAGATGGAGACCTTCGAGGGGATGTAAAATGCTAATCATGTGTGTCCTAATACTTGATCGTCTATTTTTGCTGGAGATAATCGCTTGCGATTCACGAAAAATGCATGAAGAAGAATAAGACTGGATCGGTAATCTGTGTCGGAGCAAACATAGTCTCACAAAAATATGCATAACTTTTATCATGTTTTGTGAAAGGGCGAAAAATCTAAGGTCTTTGCACTTGATGTTTTTACAAAAAGGACGAAAAATTGGCTAGTGAGTACCTACATAATAGAGAAAAATATGCATGGTGAAGTACGGATATATATTTTTTTTCAGACCTTCATCTCTATGGGGACAATAGCCGCAAAAGTGCAATAATAAAATGACAGATATTTTTTTGTGCTGTTTTTTTTTTCTCACAGGAGACAATCATCACGAGTAAAATAGCGAGGGAAAGATAGTTGGCGAGGGGATAAAAAGGTAAAGTTCTGAATTGTATTGAATTGCAAGACCGTGTGCACATTAAATTATTGCAGGGAACCATTTTTTTCTGCTGATCCCTTTTTTCACAAACAAAACAGAAAAAAAGAAAACAGATTTCAACGCAGGGTGGGTACGCAATCATATCGCATTACGCATCAGTCTCTGCAAAGCTGTGCAACGACGATTTTTGTGCAACCTTTTCAGTTGTGAATACAGTTTTTGTAAAAAAAAGAAATCTGCTGCCTTTTTTCCAGAAAAACAGCATACAAAGAGATCCAAGGAGAACTTGTGCTGAAACCTAAAAAGTATGTTTTTTTTCAGGAACTACGCAGGTTTTTGTTGCTATTTTGCCTATCGTTAGTATTTCTTAAATTCACAATCTGAAATGAAACAATTAGCTGATAATGCCTGGAAAAAACATCCAGGTCACACGACCGATTATTTTGTGAAAACGCTTCAATCAAAATTTGACTTACAAGAAAATAGATTTGATGGCGGAAAGCACTAAATGAGCACTTGAATGCTGACGCATTGTTGTAGATTTTCAATTTAGGTATTTTTCCGTTTTAGATAAGTCTATCAGTCAGTTTTTAAAAAAATATATAAATGACCAGCAAGGAAAATATAGGTAACGATGAGAAGGTTCACTTCAAAAACACATTTTGAATGTTGAACATGTGCCCACAATATTCATACACAAGGCAAGTTTGTTTGCTTACGTGATCCATATATTTTTAGATACTAATTTTTCTCCAGTTCTCATTTTGGATAACACTTGTAACATAAATAGGTATATTAAACTTGTCACTACTCAGTATAAAAGACAAACGCAAATTATAGTTAGCCGATTTGTTTTTTTTTTCTTAATTAATTACACACACACATGTCTGTCTGAGAGAGCTCAATGACTTAGGAAAATTAAACAAAATAGATAATTTAGAAAAAAGTCACCTACCTTTTAAGTGCCGGTTCAAGGACGTCCTGATGAAATCCTAGTTAACTATTATTCTTTTAATGAGCTGCAAAACTTAATTTTTTAGCAAGAATAGCTTGTCGGCGTAATTGCATGAGCAATTGCTAACTTTATGGGCTAAATATTGCGTGCAAATACAATCCAATCCGTGTTTTCTTCCGACAATTGATTGCTATAATTGCATAATGGGGTTTTTTAGAAAGATTACTTTTCTGTATTGTTTTTTTTTTACTTGGGAGAATGATAACCTTTGAATGGGTTCACAAAATTTTGTCAACTTCCCATTTCCTGTTCCTCTTACGATGAGCCATGAAGCTTCACCATTTTACGTAAAACCCCATACAACGAATGAGTTTTGTTTAATGGACTGAATCATCAATATAACAGCATAAAACTTTTCATGTAGTATATTTTTTCACCATGTATTGTCAGCGTATATCCCAGATGCCATTCTCATAGACAATATTTTTCTAATGTGCAAAGATAGCTCTAACTACCTTTCCTAATCCTTATAAGTGTATTAAATATAAAAAACGCTTTTACACTAGGGGATGCCTTTCCACCTTTTTTGACTTTTAAGGATGCATTTTTTTTTCTGTGAGAGACCTGTGCTTCATTCCAAACCAAATGAAGAGGGAGTCAAACAACTTTTTTTAGAAGCCCTTTCTTCTCCAGCGAAAATATAAAAAGCACTACAAGTTCTACTGTGCTACCGTCATTATATATTTTTTCGCTTTTGTACTCTCTAAAAACAACTTTAATCTGCATCATGTGCATAGCTGCAACTTGCCAGGGAAGAGGAAGGAGTAATTTTTTATTGCTGTTATTATTATGATTATTATTACAGGAA
>JAAXOA010001859.1:0-14677 GCA_036561885.1 Salina celebensis | reverse complement strand
CATCCTTCAGCGAGAGCATTGGTTCCCCTACTTTCTTGCGTATTACTCTTGGCAAAAGCCACGTGAAAATAATACCAGCCCGACTCAAGAATGGCCAAGCTTACGTCTACAAAAAAGACACGATAATGACAACGTAAAAATCGTGACATTTGTGACGACATGCATCCCAGAATTTTGGTACTTGAGAAATCCGAGGGGTCCCTAGCATCAAAAGTCATGAATTTGCGAGTAAAATTAAGATTCACGATTCAATCGATTTGCAATTGGCTATACAATGAATGCGCATTGCCCAGGTTATAGCTATAGTTTTAATGATTTCAACATTTGCAAGAGCTACAAATGATTTTTGTCGTCATGACATATTACGTGTTGATAGCTACATAAGGAGTGCACAAAAATTTTATCAATAGATTCCGCCGCTGGAGATGTTGTTTTAGATCATACTTTATCGTCATCTTGCATTGGTATGATGATGTTGCAAAACTGTCAAGTGCTCTTTCCACTCACATATTTATTTATTTTATATCATAAATCCTATCATTTCAATGTGGAAGTATCCTGCTGTTGAGAAATGTTTCTCTCATTCTTTTTAATCATCATTGTAATCGTTATAAGTTATTAGCTAATATTTTCTTTGTCGATATGTCATTCCACGAAATTAAACGATATGATATATTATTTTAAATGAAATTTTTATCACGAGATTACATTGGAGGGCAGAGTGTACACAGTAAACTGGGATATGCATCCATCTTCAAAAATCAAGTTATCGTGACGAATGGCCACTTTGTCAACGTCATGTGTAGAAAGTATACCCACTATCATTTTGTTGACACAGCTATATTTGCTTCATACTGAGCTATCATAATTCCACATAAGGAAGAGTGAGTTTCTTTCGTAGTCGATGGGAAGTTTTGAACGAGTTTAGAGCAAAATTTAGATCAGTTTAATTATTATGATATGAGAAAATCAGATTGCTCTTTGAGTTTTTTCCTGTTAAATGTCTACATCCGGATGAATTGGCAAAAAAATTAAAAAATTAAAGAGATTTTCTAGGTATGTTTATTCCAACAGAATTCTTTCATCTAGCCGCATTAAATACAGTATGGCGACCGACACACAAGCGATACCAGAACGCTTCTTCAAGTCGCTTCTCGAAAAAAAGCGGTGAAGGATGGCGTTTCGGCCAGATAAAGTTTTAAAATATAAACGCGACTGTTTCATTTACGTTCTCAAGATTCTCTCAATATCGCTAATAGAATTTTATGAAAAAAAAATGAGTAAAAGAGCTGTGTGAAAGTAAATTCTGTTACGTTTCCAAGTTTATAAGAATCAGAGTCACGGTAGAAAAATGGAAATCCTGAGCAAAGCTGTTATCTAAAAAACCTTTTTGGCTTGCTTTCTTTTTGCGTTATATAAGCTCAAAAATATTTGTGCAGTGGTGTTAGTTACTAGTATTTATTTGCCAATGATATTTATCAGTATGAAACGGAGTTTAATTAGGATGTGTTTTCCCAAAGATTTCATGTAACTCTCACTCTCTCATTGGCACATGCTACACAGCCAACAAAAACACCAACCCTCTCTATTACAATACACGAAGAGAAAAATTCCATCACTAGAATAAATATAAATCTTAGGTTGGGAAAGGTTATCGGAATCATGTCGTTTTCGTTCACGGATTGAATGAATGGGAAATGAGAACGGTTTCAGTTTAATGAAGTGTGCAACACACAAGGTAATTAAATTTTTGATAACCAGGGTCCATAAAATAACGATACGTGACTGGATAAACATTGAACTGATCGAAAACAAAATTAAAATCGCCCTGTTTTGCAATCCGACTGAATTCTCAATGGCGAATTTACTGCTTAAAATTATTGCGCAGTAGATATTTAATTCCTTTAACTGGTACCGGTTTGCTTTACACTAATCATTACGATAAGACGGTCAATCACTTGTGGTGGATATAAAATTCAAAATGATTTTTTCTATCTCCAATTGGCTTGGTTGCCATCTACATGTATTTAGAATTCACTGGCACTGCAGATTTAATTAGGTTATCTTTCTTCGCAGTTTGATTGGAGCAAAACGGTTGTCAATCTTGTGGGATCTACAACTGTATGACATGAACACGTCCAGTCCATAGTCCATAAATATTTTATTCTTCACTAAAAGCAAGTTTTGAGAGTTCATCACTGATGCACTTTTTTTATGTCAACGATCACTGCTGAAATGTCACTGTACATGCGAAATTATCACAAAATCAATTATTTGTAGTTATTCTCACTGAATTTTTGCATCCCACGTCAATTCATTGTCAAACAAATCCCAATATAGCAGCTAGGCTGGGCTACCAAGTAACTTTCTCCCTGGCGATGAGGTTCATGGGGTAATACGAGAACGCTTGCTTTGACCAGCTTGTAGAGTTATGCAAACCAAATCTCACTCAAAGCGTTATGTATTTATTTCACAAATTCCTTTTACCATTTGCACTGATTATAAAAAAGTAAGACAGGTTTGAATTGAATGAAATTCACGTGTATGTTTGCTATCTCTGATAACGAAAGGAGTGCAAGCTTGCCCTTGGATCACAATATGAATTATGGGGTCACCAAGTCGCGTTGAAGCGCTCCTACGATTGATTTAAAGTAAAAAATGTTGATGGTCAATTTCTGTAGTCTTTTCGCCTGATCCTTCCAATGACGAATATTGCTGGATATGTGAACACTAACTCTGCAACTCATTTGAAACTACCCGTATTCTTATGTCATGAAAGAAGAACAGTCATTCCATTATATATTTTTTGATGATGTACAGTGGGACTGTTTACAAAAGCAATCAACAATCGACGTAACAAATTAAGGAAAAGACATCACTTCTTTCTTGGCTTTGCGAGTTCCAATCTAGCATAGATCGCATAATATTCTGCTTGTGTTTTGCGTGACTCATGAACCCATCGCCAAGATAAGAGATTTTATAGAGAATCAGGAAATAAATGTAGTTCTGTGGTTAGAATCCTGTAATAGTTTGGTTTTCAGCTCGTGCTTTTCCCGAGCTTTCTTTATACGCGCGTTTGATAAAATTCGCATCAAAAGATTCTTTTGTTTTGCACGGAGAAATGAATAGAATGTTTATTTTTATCAAAAGCGAATCATATTCAACTCCGTACTATATTCATATACGGTCGGTATATGTTCAAAAGTTATCAAACGTACACTTTTAAAGCTAATTATCTTAGCCGTTTTGATACAATCGATTACATGGGCTACACAATACTGTCAACATATAATTTTCACTTTCAATTTACCTAAGCTCATGTCACATTTTCAAATGTGTTATGTTTACAACTAATTATTTCGCAAGCCAATTGTCGTCAAACATGCCTTCAATAGATAGGACTAAAATTTAAAAGTAGGTGTGCAGAAAAAAAATGCAATTATTTTTAGTTTTCCTCATGTGAATAACAGCCTTTGCAGCAGTTTTTTATCTAAATTTGCTGGACAGTGGGCACGGTTTAAGAACCCGAAAGCCTTTCATGTAATTGGTACATTTAGAGCATTACCGTACTAAAAGTTCAATTTTTTTGAAGCAACCCAAAAATTAAGTAAATGCCAATCTCTCCCATCAATTTCTCCACATCTGTTCCTAAATATTTAGGTTGCTAAGGTAAAGAAATAATTTCTATTTACATTCCTTCTTAATTTTTTCAAGCTTGTTCTGAGCCATAAAACATTCCCACTCAATGCGCGTCGTTAGTTTTACCGGTGTATTAATAAGCCATCATGACTATTATGATTTATATGAAACTGCATTATCTCATAATGGTTTTCATAGTGAAAACTAAGGAATATAACTAAGGCAGTATCGGAGACAACTGGAAATTCATGACGTATGACGCATATTGCCTAAATATTCACCTATGCTTTGTAATGTTGTATGTATATGTACCTATGTAACTTGGTCAAAAACCCATATATTCACATATGTGGATCACTGCTCATAGCCCTAAATCTGAAGACACATAACCTTTTAAATGCACAATCTTGGGCGATAGATATATGCACATAGGTTTACGCGAACAGTCAAAAAGCTCGTGTGAGAGGGTGAATGGAATTCATTCATTTTCTTGCGTTCCAACGTAGAACAAGTAAAAGAAAACAGGGCAACAGAGATTTTATACAGTAGTATCTTTGTAGAAAACTTTTCTTTGCGTTTCAACTTAACTGTTCTTATCTATCAGTTGGTTATAATCATAATAGATTTTGGTATCGTTTTAATACTACACAGAGATCACAGTCGTGTCTCAGCCTTTCATTAGCTACACGTATCGTATTATTCAGATCAGTCACTCTAGACTCAAAGAATCGACTGTGAAGAGTTGAAAGAAGAGTAGTAGCAGCAATAGCAATACACCTTTCAAAGTAGTCACACATAACAAGCGATAACTCCTTTTTTCTGAGAGCGATATCAAAAACTGAAGAAAGTGTTTTTTTTTCGTCCAGTGAATGTGTTTTTTTATTTGCTCGTCACAAAAAAACAATCGAATTTTTTGTGCTAATAATCTTTTGAAACAAGTTATTTTTTATGATAAAAAATACACAAGCTCACAGTTGATCTTTTAATTAGACAGCTTTCACTACAAGCCACACTTTTGAGGTAGAACAGCACGTACGGAATAAGAACCGTTTTTGTTGTGTCATAATTATCAAGGAACAAAGTCGTGCGTGTTTCAATTTTATAATGAAAATGACGAGTTCATTGATTAAAGAGTAACATTGTCCATTCATCGTAGATTCTTTTAAATAACTCTTTGACGAGAAAGTGTTGATTTTGTGACTGATAAAAAGTTATAAAACATTTTGTTTGTTTAAATACAAGTTGACGCGTGCGTGAAATTGTGAAGTTTTTTTTTATTCTCTCATCAACGAACCTCAGTGAATACTTTTTAGTATTAAAGATTTTTTTGTGTTTTTGCGTATTAGATGCGTAGATAAAGTGAAATCCAGAAAGCTAGTGAAAAGAACTCTTTTATATTTCGCACAGTCTTTTATCCATTCTTTTGCCAGTTTGATTATGATGCATAATTTAATTCGCTGAGGCAAATGATAGAGCGAGAAAAGGGCGGACTTGAACTTCTTTAGAGTGACATCCCTCACTACTTTGTTTATTGTTGTCAGTGAATGAAATCTATTTTATTGAGTCGCGAATTTTTTCCTAATTAATAGTCGGGGCAGATCGACCTAATAAACGGAACAGAAACTAATTGTTCTGCTTTGCGTTTGCACAAAGATTGTTATTAAGTAATAGCGATAAGGTTATTACTTGGGTAACAAACCAAACTCATCATGAGTAGCCTAGCATCATCCCCTGAGCACTGCGCTGTCAGTAGTGATAATTTAGCAGAGATTGATAAGGCAGCTGCTAGAGTCCTACAAGGTTATGACTGGTCCATTGTTTCCAATACAAAGAAGTGAGTTTATGAATAGATTTTTTTATTTGGTCTTATCGTCTCTATTTTCACACATTAAAAATCAATTCATCAATTGAATCAATTGGCTTGTAATTAGTTTGCTTGTTATCTATAAAAAGGATAGCACAGACTGCAAAATGCTTTCTTTTTCGAAATATCGGATTAAGAGAAGAATTCAAATAACGCTTTTATTCTACTTTTAAAGGAACACCCAAGCAAACCCGGAGAATGGCCATGTGAAACGTCCCATGAATGCATTTATGGTTTGGGCAAAGGCTGCAAGACGACGGCTCGCTGAACAATATCCACAACTTCACAACGCGGAATTAAGCAAAAGCCTGGGAAAATTGTGGAGGTACGTGTTATAATTTAAATTCTAAATTCTAGTCAGTAGTTAAGAAAGAAGTAGTCTAAAGGAGTGATAGGGTATAAATTGGGAGAACTCATAGCTTTCTCCATGAGTGTGTCAAGTTACCCCAGTTACATAAAACAATAGCACAAGCACAATCCATCTGTTGCTTATAGAAAATGATGGCAGTGATTCACATAACATAACTTACTTTTCATGATATGGCTACATCGATAACATATTTGCTTTGCTGCTCCCAACTTGATAACTGTTAGGCAAGGAAAGAAGAAGTTAATTATCAGCTCAGATCAGGTCATTTTTGATGCTCATCCGAAAACACGAACTGTATAAGTTCATGAGGTCATAAGATTTTCTTGAATTGGCAGTTTTAAAGATCATCGCTTCAGAGATCATGCTATCCATAAAAGATTCCTTTCCATGTGTATTTAGGCACAGCCTAATAGATTTCACATTTTATCAATCAACAAGACGAATAACGTAGCTAGTAAATCCGTACCAATTAAATGAAGCATAAGCAGAACGTGGCCCAAGTAGAAAGCGTGAGCCGATTTTGATATGTGGAGCCATACAAAAATCCTTCATATTGCTGGATAAATTGATAGCCAGTCAAACAAGTATATTTTGGAACTGCAAATGTCACTAAAATTAAAACTAAGCCAGACTAAGCTAGGTCCTTTGAATTTTACTGTCATGTTTTCCTGAGAATATTTTCATGGTGTTTAGATAACCGATCACCAAAGCGTAATCCTGTTGTTTTGCTATAAATTTAAACTAAGGATTAACCTGTCTGGAAGTTTCTACATCATTTCAATCAGCTAGAAAGGGGATGTTTGGTTATTGCAAAATACAGCTTTCGTCACATCATTAACATTCCTCCCTAATTTTTCTGGACAAATCAGAATTTTAGAAAGGGCAAACTAACGGGCATAAATGTCATGAAAAAATTATGGCGGTTTACTGGTTCTGTCAACTCGACCTGATGGGATGGGTGGTTTTGACCCTCCGCGTGTCCAAGAAAAACTTGTTGATCATGTTATCCTGTTCTGAGTATAACTCAGATTTGTCCTCGTTCTTTATGCAGTTTATCGGCACATCTTAATGCAAGTTATATATTTTTATAATTGGAACATTTAAGGATTGTAACGCTCGTTACATTAAAACTAATCCTGTTATTCGCATAAAGACGAGCTACACTGGAACATAGGACGCTGGCATGTTTACATATTTTCTCAACCACGTAAAAGTAGTATTGGAATGTTCTCTTGGACAAACAACTTTCCTTTCATGCAGCTGGATAGTGTAATATCCATTAAGTTAGGATTAAGGCCCATCTTAGGTACACTGACCATGCATTACTACATTTTTCAGTATTTTTCGACGCACAAACAGCGTCATAATATTTAGTTTGATTATCGCTTTTTACTACGTATCAAGATAATGCACACGTGTGACAACTCGTCCTTTCCATAATTAGGGTGACACGTCTTAATTCATTTTTTATTGCAGAACGTAAACATTTAGTAGTGATGTAATTGGCTTTCATAAATTAGAATAGTGGAAATCGCATCTTCGATGGTAGGTGTTAAAAATAATTGAATTGAATAAATTATTGCATTATTTAGACTAGCTAAAATAATAATCCTGTAAAATATTTAAAGCCTTATGATGGTCTTCACTGTCGTTGTATTCTTAGTCTACGAGGGACAATCACATTAACATTTATGCTTCTTTTTAAGTAAGGCATGACTCATTCATAGAATTAGCCCATCTTTAGTAAAGAAGTTTCAATATTTATATCAAGGCACAAGGATTTTAGGCCTGTTTTAATCCTAAGGCTAAACGGTTAAAGGTTTGCGTTTGTGACTCATTCATAAGCTTACCTGAAGTTTTCATGTGCTTAAGAAATATAAGCCTGAACTCTGGTCAAATTTAGAATGTGCTTGAGGAAAGGGATTAAGGAAAATGAACATTTGTGGAAAAATTAAGCAGGAAATTGAATGAAAATCTCAATTAATGTGTCTACGCAAAAACTATCAATGAAACTCTGTCTTACTAACTGGAAAACAATGAATCCTTCTTCAAATCGTAGGCGCACATAAAACTATTCCTTAAAACGGAAGTTTTCATTTCATGAATGAAAGCAGGGTTGACTTGGTCACCCAGGGTTATACGAAAGACATTTCAGGTTGATCTTGTTGAAACAATGTTAGATAGCGGAACGGAAATGGGTCGGAGTGTTTCATCTATTTTTATTCCTTTACAACAACCGATCGACTGGTGGCAATTTGAAAGTTGTACAGTCCACCATAAAAGTTTGTACAAAAAATCTTGCCATGACTTTTGGAAAGCATAAAACACAAAGATGTAGAACACACAACTAGTGTTCATCTCGAAAGGGTGAATGAATTTGGTAGAAAAAGACAAGCAAGAGTTTTTATTACCTTATAAAGCAACCCTTAACTTGTGTAGTTTTTGCTCATTTTTTTTCTTCATCTCTTGTTTCACTCACATGAATGACTTATCAACTTTTATTATTATTGTTTCTTACTTTAACCACGGATAGTTCAACAACATATCTGAAACCAGCCTCTTTTTACGCACACAATATACAAAAACGTTTCATGCGTTTAAAATTTAATATCGCATATGGCAGTTTAAAAGTGTTGAAAGTATTCTCAGTGTCAAGAAACGCACTAGAGAGGTTATCATATCTTCCTGATTTCAAATTAACTTTTCAAGCCGTGTAATTCAAAGCTGATAGATTGTAAACCAAAAACAATCCTTCAATGAGCAATATCATACCAAAAACTCAACAAAAAATGTCCAGAAGCCATTATATCAACACTGAGTAATTACTGAGCTCGTCTTTTTCTGCTGCAAAAACAAAACCCGAAGAATCACATCAACGAGAACCCTGCTGGTTGGAACAACCCATAAAAGACAAAAAAAACTGTCAAAAGCAGAAGGTTAAGTTTTAATGACACCAGTCCAGGAAGTTTGCCTTCATTGAGTTAGAAAAACTACCTAATGAAAAAAGGATACTCATTTTTTTGTAGTTTTTAGGCATTTCACAAGATTTTGTGTGGGCTACAAGGTGTGTTATTTTGGTTTTTTTTTTCACTGCTACTGTGTACGTAGCAGTTAACCCCATTCACCCCTAGTAAAGCATAAAATGTTATTACTACATCCCTTTCCAAAAAATCTTTTATTGTTTTAACGAAACTAATTTTGTTAGCTGAAGCAATTTTTATACGCAATGGATGTGCGAACGCCATAATTTTCATTTGGGACCTGAGTTCCCTGAAAAAATATTGCAAAGTTGGTTCAAAACAGGAAGTTTTATGAATGGGAAGGTGAAACCAGCCNGGATGTGCGAACGCCATAATTTTCATTTGGGACCTGAGTTCCCTGAAAAAATATTGCAAAGTTGGTTCAAAACAGGAAGTTTTATGAATGGGAAGGTGAAACCAGCCCTCACCGGCCAATTGTTTGTTAGCATCTTCCATTACTGAGCATACCTTTTTCCAACCTTGTATCCTTTACGTGTTCATGGTTTTCACCGTGAAGAGGTGTATCTTGCTATTCTCCGCCATCTAAGCTGGCTCGGCGGTGCCTTTTATGCTCATTTGATCTGCTTCTACAAGAACATGTCACCGGAGGAGGGCCGTGAATAAGCAAAATGCCTTAAATTCTTGAGAGCATCTTTTGCAGATGCTTTTTTCCCATTCATGTCACAAACAGATACAATTCGATACGGCAAAAAAGTATACGGAGATTTTGTAGCTACTCTGGGATGATTGTTATAAAATGCTAAGGTCAAGTGAGACAGGCACGATTTTAATGTAGCACTTAAAAACAAAAGGATCTCAAAAAGGACACTAGGATTAGCCATTGCATAAGAGTCATTTTTGATGACTCTGTTTTTTAAATTGTTCCTAAAGCCAGGGGTGGTCATCCTGGGAATTTGAGAGATTCCTCAAGGAGGACACATCATACATCAAAATATCTTTGTTTTTCTTGTTCGCATTGGCAGCAGCCGAGTTGAAACAAAAAGTTTGTGAGATGCGTTTTTCGCAGTGACATGTATTTTTTTCCCCAAAATTGACACTTTGAAGGGAATTAGTAAATCGGATTTAGAAAATTCTCCTGAAAAATCCTGTTTCTGGAGAAAAATGAAGTTTGTGCATCTTTTCAAGAGATTGATTCCTAAATTGTATACATATTGTATTAGAAAAATGATCTGTAAGATGTGATTCTGACTGCTCGGATTTATACCCCAATAAAATTCCCATATAGCTAGTAATTTAGGCGAAACATAAAACAGTTTCAAACCATGGAAACTGGTGACGACTGACAAGGCCCAGGCAAGGCATAAAATAGATTAGGGATAATATGTTATCATAAAGTTTACACCCTGTTTCTCTCATGTCTTATTACCTATTTTTTCTACACGATGTTAATTGACGCATAGACACATGAAATTTTATTATTCGTCTATAATAATGAGCTCGTAGGAATATGTAAGGGAAATCTTGGGTGGTAATACTACAAAATATAGAGTCATTCCTCACGCTGCCACGTTTTCTATTTAGCATCCTTTTAGGATTAGTCTAATGAAGACAAGGGTTAATGAAATCATTTATTTTGGGGGCAATTTTAACATTTAAAATAACACGAAAATATTCATAAAGCTGTTACACTACCATATCGTTATTAAACTGGTAGTAAAGTTTCTAAACATGCATCCACAATCTCATATGTGTATTTATATAATGCATTTTGTGAAAACATAATAAGTCTTTTTTAATACTCGCGTTATAAATTTTCCCAGACGTAATCTCAGACAGATAAGAAACAGATTAGTAGAATTTTTTTTGTTGACTAAATCGGTTTTAAGAAGACCACCTTCGAGAACTGCTATAAAAAATGTGCATTATCAACGAATTGCGTCTGGTTTACTTATAATTTTTTTGTGGAAGTTGTTTACTCCTCATAATTGGCTACCAATGATAATTTCCAAATTTCTATTTGGACTTGCATTCTTTATGGCGAGAAATCTTGGAAATGATAACTAAACATCAAATTATCACCAGATTAGTAACATCCACTTGAAGAGCATATCCCACCCTATTTTATACGTTTACCTGCATGGCCTGCCGTAGATATCAATTTGTCATCGTAATTTCCAAGAAAGAAAAAAACAAACACAAACAATGACACTTGTATTATTGAGTTTTTTTATTTGAACGCCTGGATCGATGGCAGTTACATAACATGCGTGTACACACACTTATGCATATAGAAATTCATGCGTTGAAAATCATGCGATAAGAAATTGAAGTTTATGTAACATTGAAAACTTTTCAATGTTTTTTATACGTGTAGTGAAATTTACGACTGAAAAATAATATATTTTTCTTGTGAGCTAGTGACTGCAAGCAGAACCGATTAACAAGAAATGTAAAATCCCATGTAAACATTTTACTTATGACTTCACTTTTTTTTGTGTTTACACTGAAGGCGTAAAATGAAAATTTAGTAGGGCTCACACCACTTTATGACAAGCATAATGATGTGTTTCAACTAAAGCAAATACATATAATATGGAAAAGCGAGCAAAGACAACCAACAGAGTTGCCCATTAGAAGAAAACATGTAACACTAGGGAACGGCATAAATACTGT
Source organism: Salina celebensis (assembly GCA_036561885.1). NCBI lineage: Eukaryota > Metazoa > Arthropoda > Collembola > Entomobryomorpha > Paronellidae > Salina > Salina celebensis. The sequence goes on along the minus strand of JAAXOA010001859.1, from coordinate 3,150 downwards.
GAAATGCGTGGGATGAAACTCTTTACTACTGTTGTTTCCTCAATTACATGCTTGATTTCATGACAATAAGAAGTAATAGGCTTTCAATTAGCAGGTTTGCAAACATGCATAGTTCATTGCGGTAAAATATTTGTCAGTAGCAGTAACCCAATGAGCTTACTATTGTGCTATTGTCATATCTTCATTATCTACGACCGCATCTAGCTATGTAAGGGTCTAGTAGATCCAGGTGTGAAACCTTAATCTATTGTTCCTTTTCACAATCACACTTTGTGGTTTTTTGAAAGGTATCTTCAACACCTTCAATTTAAGGGCTTTTGTTGGCTCGCGCTAGAATTCTCCTTGCAAACCTTTTTGACTCTCTCTTGACTTACTACTTCTTGATATTTGTATGTATTAGTATATAGAAACCGCACTCCAATAAACTAATTACTAATTATTTTTTTATTTAATAATTCCAGGCTTCTTGGCGAAGAAGAAAAGCGACCATTTATCTTGGAAGCGGAGAGGCTCCGAAGTGAGCATAAGAAGCAACATCCAGATTACAAGTATCAGCCAAGGCGCAGGAAGCAGAGATCTGAAAAACCTGCTCAAGAGAAAACATCCTCTGCATCATCTTCTGTTGTTTTCAAGTAAGTTTCTAATATTTCACTATGTGTACGTATAATTATAACTATGAATATATTTTATTTAAAATACTAATGGCTTACGTTTCTTTTGAATTTTAGATCTTCAAAGTCGCCAGACTCATTAGATGGCAGCACTGGAACTCCATCACCAAATCCTCCAACTCCACCAACTACGCCAAAACAAGACGGAAAGCCATCCAATAAGCGAATCAAGCTTTCCCAAAATTGCCGTGCTGATTCTACTGTGACATCAAATGCCAACAAAATTGCTCTTCCTGGTTCTGTTGTTTCATCAATTTCAAACAATCTATCTTCTCATCCGTCTTCAATTGACAGTACCTCAGCTCCACTCCAGCTTTCAGAGACATGGGATCACTTCTCGTCCTTGAGACATGGTCACAGCCATTTAAATTCCCACTTGACCCATCACCCCCACCATGGACATCATCCCCATCATCTTACCCACGGAAACTATAACCCAGCAGGATTGACCTCTGTATCAAACCACCTCTACTCCTCCCCACCATCCTCGTCCTCTTCGTCTGGTGCTTGTTCCTCGCTTACCCCTCTTCACACCTCCTCCCCATCAGGTCTCCAAGGACTTAGCCATAGTAACACAGTCCATAACGGAAACAATGGAACTACCTCTGGTGCATTACTCTCTGGTGGAAGCATTCACAGTGGGTCTTCGTCAATTGACCCCTCAGTGTCGCCAACAATGGGACACAGCCCCAACGCCGGTTCAAGCCCACTAACCTCCAACAACACTAGCAATTTAACCTCAAGCCATTTAACAAGCGGTCTTCTGAGCAATATGAAACTTGAATCCAATTCTCCAGTGACGACAAGCGCAGACTCGTTCTTGCCAAGTGGCTATGCTGCCGCGGCCGCTGCTGCTGCTGCAGCCCATCATTCCACCTCAAACCATCATCATCATACTGGACATGGAATGTCAGTTGTGCCCAGTGACTTCTCTTCCGCTGCCACTGCTGCTGTTGTACAGAATGCAGGTCTCTACATTACCCATGACCCACATGTCCACCCAACCCACTATCCACAGTATTTTCAACCTGGAAGCTTTGTTGAGAACTGGGGAGGCTTTCACCCAAGCTACTTGTAAACTATTCGCTTCACGAATGAATGCAATATAAAAAGTGCAACTTTGTAACTGTTGCACATACTTAATTCTTTCATGAGCGTTCGTCATGATTGATCAGCTCGTACGGTGTATTATTTATCGCAATTAAGATAAACTATTTAATATTTTAATGTAAGCTATTTGTGACTAATTATAAAATACTTCAAGTTAAACTTTAAATTTTGTGAACAGTGAATAGTTTTGTATTCAATAATGTACAGTATGAAAAAATTATAAGATTTATTCCTAAAAAATTATTGTTATTAATATATCTTGTTATAAAATATCTTATAATAAATAAAAGAATCGCCCAATATTTAATTGTGTATACGACTTATAATTTATATTTTTCAAACGAGTTTTAAAGTGAACTTAACTTTAAAGTTGAAACTTGGAACAATCAAGTAATGGAGCTTATCAATGATATTATGGTAGAAAATTTATCACTACAATTCCTAGTTTACATACGGTATACTATGTACATTCAGTAATCAATTTTGTAGTAATCAATAATGGTAAACAAGTGAACAGTAATTTTGGCCTACATAAACTAGACGCGGAATCCTTATCAAGTTTCTGTAGATACCTACATAAATACTTTGCACGTCTACCCGATTGTCTGCTCTAGTTTTTGACAAAAGGTGAAAGTGTACATATAAGAATTATGTACATTGTTGAGTGGGATATTAATTAATTTAATGTGGCTTCTCGGTATATGTAATATTATGAACTATGTATGTATGTACATAATGCCAAGTCAATATTGACCAAGTGCCATTAACAATCTTAAGTGTACCTTGTAAAAAAAAAATCAAACTTTGGTATTAAACAATTTTATTTTAGTATTTAAATGAATAAACAAACAAATTCGTAACGAAACATCGACGCACACTTTTTTCTCTGGACCTGAATTGGCAGGAATTACACAGTCAGGTCAGTATTTTTTGCTTACTGCTCCGTCCCTATAGGAATATTTCCTGTTGCATAGCACTCATGAACCTTCCTTCTGGCGGAATTAAGCCTGCATGTATGAATTAAATTGACGCACGCTTTATGCTAGTTGAGATTTCAAAGTTTTCTCTGGATAGTCAGTGTTTTCGCTCTTCTCCACACGTTTTCCCAAACTTGGCACGAGTTTATAATAAGTTTAAGGCATATATATGTATGAGAAGCCTGTGTTTTCCTCATTAAGAATTCGGTAAATATGTAACGAGCTACTACTTTGACCACATTACCAAAGTAATCGTGTGACTTATCCTTTTCAAAATTTATGACTTGGCATTCAGGGTTGGATCATAGCGAGTAGGTGAACTCCACCTGTTTAACCCTTTCATCATTTTGCGACATCGTTAATTCAAATTGTCGGTAATAATACAAAATAAA
>JAAXOA010001858.1:0-14680 GCA_036561885.1 Salina celebensis | reverse complement strand
GTCTTTTGTAAGAAGGTAATTACTTTTAACAAGAAATTCCTCCACTCGTCCATTTACTTCTTGTAAGCTTTTAATGTGGCATACTCAAAAGTAATGAAGTTTTACAGAAAGTTTGTGAAATTAAATAGAAAACAAACTTTCAAACTACTCGAGCAACTGGAGTTGATCAGGACTACTTTTCAAAACCAATTTCGGAGAAAGCGGGATAGATGTAAGGGCAGTGGCAGTGAAACAAGTACAAAACCATGCATTGCTCACGAGTGCTGATGCGGGTTCAGTACATTCTACTTTTCGATTAAAATTAAATACCGTTACACTATAGCTAAATTGCGTTTTATCTTATTTTCTTTAGAGCCTAAGTACACCTCATCGGTTGTATTGTTGTTCCAGTAAATTAATCAGTTGAGGTCATCTCAATCGTCTAGATTTTTTTGACTCATGGTGTTTATGCCATGGCAAACTCTTGAATTTTCGGTTTGGTGGTTATGTCCAGAGTTTGCAAACTACGAGCGCCTACAAATGACTACAAAGCTTTTTTTTGCTTGAGGGTTTAATTGACAAAAACGTTTATTCATTCTTATCACGTTGCTACCATCCTAGTGTGTGTTTTCTGGACGTGCCAGCAGCTATTTACAGCAAACAGGCACCAGAAGAAATATATTTTGTTATGTTATTCAGTTTTGCTTCAAGCAGATATCCTTTATCTTGTCTTGAGTACAAGAGCTTGGTTAACTATCCCAATCCAATATATGAGCTACCATGAAAATCTTACGTATGAAAACTGTCTTTGCGAGTTAATATTCACTTTCCACACGAGAAAAGTAAATTGTACGAAGAAAGCTTTAATATCTCCTTGTTCACCTTGCTAGTTGCTACTTGTCTCTTTCCAAAGGACTCTATTCATTTTCTCGTGGCCGTTATTCGTCTCCTTATCCTTCCTTCCTTCCGTCTCCTTTTGGCAATAGTGAACCCAAAACGACACCAAAGAGACCAAGTTTTCATGAAGTTTAGAAAGAAAAGAGAGCTTAGCTCAGACTCAGTCCTTGTTTTCTTCTATCTTTTATACCCTTATGCGTCCCTCTCTCGTCTTTTGTGCAACACGGAAACAAAATCGAATAAGCCATCATGTGTTGTAAAAAGACTGCCTGCTTGGTTAGCTGTACACATTCATTGTGCATTATCACCACGGCTGCTTCTCTTATAAAAAAATAGTCGATACTCCCTCAGCTTTCTTCGACTTTACTCCAAAACTGCCCTTCTCTCACTGATGTTAATGTGAATGAACATAAAATGCATGCAATCTGTCCGCAGCAACGAAACACAGCTAGAGTTCGTCGTGAAATAGAAAAAAACGAAAGCTAGGAAACGAGCAGAAATCTCAGTGAAAGTAAAAAAGTTCTTTTTCAAAAGAACTTTCCCCTAGTTGCTTTCTCCCCAATTTCTATTCAACTTGAAAGATTTCAGAACTGTGTCTCTTGCAATGATTATGATGCTCTGTTCCTGGCCTGTTTACTGGGTGCATTTTATCATCACCAAAGCGACTGCCACCATCGTCCTAACTATTTTCCACTCTTATCAAGAGCAGTCCCCGGCATTTTTCTGACTCTTATGCCTATACCGCCATCCGATCCAGACTTGTTCGTTATATTATATTTTACTTTCTCAGCAGAGGTTTTACACAAATTCTTGTGTGTTCGATGCTGGTGTGATAACGTTAATAAAGAGATACCAAAAGCTGCTAAGCCAACCCTTCTGTTTCGTATTTAAGACACAAAATTTTCATCGCAGAACCAAATTTTATATAGAAGCTACAAAAAAAAATGTTTTTTTTATAAGAAGACCGAACTGAGGTATGGACAATCAACCCAAAAACTGAAAAATTACAGTCAAGAAATGAAGAAGATCAGTTGACTCTCTGATATGAGTCATTACGTAACAATGGGATACATTTTTATTGTGAGGACGAGCATACCTAAATCAAATAGGGCTTGCCATTTTTATGTTGCGATTTTACAACCCGTTTGTAAGATTCAAGTGGTGACAAAGATGGTATACGAGAAGGTTATTGTGCTTCTTTCTTTGAAGTGAATAGTATGAATTTTATACTTTTTTTCTTTATTTATAGGGTGTGCAATGCGTCGTCGTGCTCTTGAATTCGTTGTGAATAAGAAACACCACAATACAAAGATGATGATATTTGTAAGGTATAGCTGGTCTCTTTTATAATGGTAGCAATGACACTGATTTCTCCTCTTTTGCTTGTGCACAAAAGGCACAAGAGAACACTATAAAATCTATGTTGAATGAGTGCGTACACTAGTGCAGCCCTTTTATATCATGATTGCTTTACTATTGTCCACAATGAGCAGAGAATTGTGCCAGTGACGCTTTTACATTGATCATGCAAAAGTGGTGAAACCTTACCTATGTCTACATTCAAATTGGTGGGTGTACATTTGATTTCATCCACAGACAAAATATAATATTCACAGTGTAACTTGTCATTGTAGGTGTGCGAGAGCGTTTACCTGAATGATGAATTGTACAGCACAATGTTTGTGAATCCTTTCAAAACGCACTTTTGTCAATAGAATATTTACAATACGCAAAATGAATGCGTGTTACATAATGGTAAGGTTAATAGCAACATGAAAAGCTTCTGGAAGACAATAGTTGACAATGTCATTTTGAACCAATTTAAGTAATAAAAGCTCACAACTTGTTTGTATTCAGTGGGATAAAGCATCTGTCATAAAATGCAATGAAAAATGATTAAGATCTCCGAGATCAATTTAATTATCAGGCCACATATTTGAAAAACAGATTAATTTGATGACATTTCGTCTTCGTTTCTTGCATGCATTGCATATGTATTCATGTATGTGATGTGATACAATTTTTAGTGTGTGGCTTAAGTGCAAGTATTCATGGTGTATAGTGTTTTGTTTGAGGAGTCAAGTCACGAAAAAGTCGTGAAGAGGCTTGAGCTACATGGGAGCACGAGAAGCAGAGGGTTAATGATGTAGGCGTGAAACAAGAGAGAAGTAAAACATAGAAAAAGTTGAGATTGTTAAAGCTCATAGGATGAACAAAAAGACTGTGTTTGAAGTCAAGAACAAATCGAGTATCTGCCAGGAAGCCACCTCCTACTTTGTCCATGCTTGGCTGGCTATATTTTTTCTTGTCTGGCTAGAAATTCTGATATTTTTTCTTGATAATGGAATATTACAATATAGATATAAAACATAGCTCGTATTAGTTTCTTCTGTATTTTCGCAAATGTTATACCATAACATTTTTCAGCTTTTAGGAGATCAACTTTCAGAGCAAAGTGACTGTCAAGAAATGCAGATAAATAAACTCAACACCATCCTACCGTTCGAGTGTAACTGACAGATGACAAGACTCCCATAATTTCCAGAATGACATAAAAATACAGGATATGAAAATGATAAAGAAAAGTTTTAACTCGTTCGTTCCAATAACTAGTAGTTTTAAAAATGAACGGGAACTAATTTTACTTGAATTCTGTTTTGAGCAGAAAAAAAACAAAAGCGAGAATATAAAGCTTCAGTTGCACTGGCACCTCTTCATACTTCTGTAAAGATTGGTATAAGTGTGACCGAAAATACTTAATTGTAGCCCTATGAACCCCTACAATAAAGTAACTTAATTTGTACCACTACTGAAATAACATGCGTCTCCTTTGAGTGGCACTTGAAGAAGTGAAAATATGTAGCAGTCGTAAGTGTGGAGGAATCAGCAGTTGGTATGTTCAACCCTACACCAATCTGTATTTATCATCAATGTACATCTTATCTGTTTGATTATGAATTCTACCTGGGGTCTTGTGTTAATTATAGCGTCTGCGCCACAGCCCCTCTCCATTTATGTTTTCTGAAGGGTCTCTAAAGGAGGAAAAACGTCTTGGTCACATCGTTCAATTTGTGTGTTTACTTTGTAACGAGATTCCATCTTGACGCTCAGTCTAAATAATCTTTTTGGAATGAGTTGGCAAGTGTCAATCATTATTTTCATCAGTACTTGATTTGATACATCCAAAGGGACCTACATTTTCAACGAGATGAACGTTTTATCATCATCCCTAACTAAAATTAGATTTACGCAAGCTATAATTTATCATGCCAACGTGACCATTTTGTATTTCTTGGGCTTCCAACTCAGGTCTTGTAGAAAAGGATGCAACCTCTTCCAACACAGTGGCCTTTTGAAAATCATGGTGCGCCTTAAATTCAAATATTTCATAAGGACTCGCCAGATAAAAATCATATTTTTACGAAAAAGGGTACTTGAAGGGTTTAGTAATTATATATACATGAATAATAGTAATGATAGTAATAATTATAGTAATAAGGACGATGGACATCGTGCATCCATGTAATCATAATATAATCACATAAGTAATCNGGACGATGGACATCGTGCATCCATGTAATCATAATATAATCACATAAGTAATCTCTATTGATGTAATGATACACACGTACTAGAAAACCAACACGTAATCCGACCGTTTCTAAATAAACTTGTGAAACGTACCTCAACTCTAGTGTTTGAGGAGCCCAAAAAATATCTACGAAGATTTTTACTACTTTAAAAAGCCCGTACAACTTCACGGATCGTCCCCTCTGTACAAAAAAATGTATCAAAATGAGCAAGCACTTCTTTCTTTTCACCTAGAGCCACATATAAAAATAGGCAACTAAACTAGCACCAGCTGTCATTAAAAACTCTTAATAAAATATTGTAAGGCTATCCATCCATCTCATCAGGACAAAGTCATATCTTTCTTGAGTTTTTTTATCGTTTTTTTCTGCTGACGATGAATTCCTCGTTTTCTACTTAGTCATCTATTTGCTTGCTGGCTGTGCCATTCCATCAGCTATCGCACTTATGTCAAACTTTGTAAGTTTCATACGAGAAGTAAATACATACGCCTCCGAAAACATCTAGTATAAAAAATAATTATACAAGTAACACCTTTTTCTTCATGAGATTTTTTTTTCCTGAGCCTCTTGAGAATCGAACTGAAAATGAAACAAGATACATGTTTATAATTCGAAAATATAGAGGTAGACTTAACAAGTGCTAGTGTAAGATTGGAAAATAAGCGAGGAGAAAAAAGAAGTGCAGAAATATGCTGAATCACTATCTCTGACCACTTTTTGTGGCACGTTATAAAAATGCAGTGTACCTTAAGCTCTTCTACTTTTTTTTAATATAAAGTTACGGTCGAAAGAAACTGTTTTTTTTTCTCCTATTAGCCTTTAGTGTTTAGTAAAGTGAGCAGTGTTGAAGATGGTAATGATTACATATCAAGGTGCAACAAGAGAAGGTGTTTCACTACAATTTTACAGCTTGAGATATTTTTTGGTTCTTCAAGCTTGCTGGATTTTCGTTACCTATTCAAGAGAATGTTTCTTTTTTTAGATAGAGATTATTGTTATTATTAAGATAGCGATCATAATGAGTTGCTACTTTCTCGTCACTTGTAACCGCAGCGAACCATGTCCTCTTTAGAGTCGTTATTACTCCTTACTAGCTTTGCCAGAGGATATACCTCAAAATATCAGATATGTATTTCTTCTAAAAAGCTTTCAAATATGAAAATATCTTCAGTCAACAAATTGTACTTTTTAAAATCATATGTAAAAGTCAATAATATTATTTGACCAAATTGTGAAATGGAGAGAGAAACGAAAAAAAAATATGCCGGACGTTTAGTAAATTCGCCATTTGCCATGAAAATTTTAACTTTTATACGAGAGCCTCCTACACTTTCATGTAATGTGTACTTATCTATCACATTGTTCTGGCATGTCTCCTTGTGTTCGCTTCCACGATAGCTTGTTGACGCAATACGCAATAGACAAAAGCTTTTTTTCAGCTGTCGTTTAAGTATCATAATCATGAGTAACACCTTTAAACTTTTAGTCCACCTTATTTACCTACAAAGATTTTTATGATAAATCTGAGTTCGAACAAAAAAACCGAGGAATTTTGTAATAGTTCAATTTGAAAGTTTTCATCATCCAACGATCTTTCAGCTGCTCATGCACGTTGTTCAAAGTAATCCTCAAAAAGACTTGAAAGGAAGGTTGCGACAATCTTAAAAGGAAATTTGAGTCTTTTTAATAGCTGTTTGTTGATAATTCTTTGATTGCTGCAAAGCACCGGATTGCAATACCGCGTGGAACGAAAAAGGAAATATAAAATGACAAAAGGGAGTCCAGATTTTTTGTTCATACAAAAAAATCAAAGGTGTCCCTATTTCAATCATCAAGAAATCCCAGGTGTGTATATTATTCTGTACTTTTGACCTGCTGGAACATCTTGTTTGTATTTTTGAATACCTTAATTCATGCTCGACTGACCAATCTTTTGAATTCTTATGAAGGATAATGTTTTCTTGCGCAATATGTCTTAAGCCAACAGTTTCAAACTTTTGTAAAAATATTCCCGATTACCCAACCTACACCATGGGTGTCAAAAATATGTTACGTCAATTTTATAGCCAAGAAAAGCAATATTATGCATAACAGCAACGTGAAACACACTTCTGCCATTAGGAAAACAACATTTTATACTGTAAAAGAAGGCAAAGAAAGTACCTGTTTTGAAAAATGATCAAATCATATCGTTACGATCAGGCAATAGTTTCTGAGGACAGACAAACAATAAATTATTCAACTAACGACTTTCTTAGCAAAAGAAAGTACCTGTTTTGAAAAATGATCAAATCATATCGTTACGATCAGGCAATAGTTTCTGAGGACAGACAAACAATAAATTATTCAACTAACGACTTTCTACACGATATATCATCTTGAAAGTAGCCATTTTAGATGGAAACGCTGGAGAGAAGAAATTAAATGTTTCATTTGATAATAATATTTATATCATTATATCCAAGAAAATATGTAATACATTATAGATTTCTTAGTAAACTCATCACATATGAAAAAAAAATCTCGATAGTCTAAGCAGGAAAAAATCTGTTTAGTTGCATCTTAAAATGTGGATACCAATAAGCCAGCTGCTACTCTTTTTTTCATCCGTCTCTTTCTGTATCGTCACATCATCATCAACATCCCATAGCACACAAACAATGATAATGTGTGCGCTATCGGGATGTTATGCTTATATATTTTTGCTGTTCCTGATGTTTATTATGATGATGATGAGGATCATGAAGAGACCGTGAATAATTCATCTTTTCGACACACAAAAAACTCCATGATGCCGTCTTCGAAGCCTACGAACATACGCATGGCGATAATAATGATGGTGGAGGTACTAGCTATGATGATGGCATGATGGTGGTGGTGGTGATCGTGTTTACTGTGATGAGACATAATAAATAATATTACGAACGTATGCATTTATAAAACCATATTTTATTTTTCGTTTTGGTTATTCATCATCCACGGTCGGCAGACACAACGGTGAAGACGAACTACTACTGCTGAGACGATGCTGGTTCTCTTTGCTCTGAACTCGTCATGTCTTATAAGTATAGTAAGGAAAAATATTTTAGACCAGATTTATCTTTATATATTATAAATATGCACGGCATAACTGTTGTGTCACGGTGTTCAACTCAAATTGCCGTCTTTCAAGAACCAAAAGAGGGTGAGCTTCTCCCTTTTATTTTACTTTTTTCAAAATACTCGCATTAAAATAAACGTGGGCGAAATGAGACTTGTAGTTAAATCAGAGTGAGTCTACATAAACAACACGAAGAAATTGTTTTGCGACTTTTGCGTTAACTCATTTTGTCAAAAAAGCAAGGCTCGTGAGTTTTCTCACTTGTGTTTCGTTATGAGGCAAGCAAGAGATCTATAAAGATGGCAGTTAAGAATTTTTGAGTCATGAAATAACCATTTTATATAGTGGTTTTTTTCTTTGAAAATGTTCCCATACAAGTGGAGAAATTACCACCGCGCAAGTATTTTAACTGTGTGGCATTACTTTACTCACCATAAATTCTGCAAACTAGAACGCTTCCATATTGCGTTACATTCTTTAAAGTCAGAGCTAGTCAGTTGGCTGAAAAATGTTGTAACAGTGGTAGTGGCGATGAATGTGTGTTTTTCTGCTGGCTATTGAACTAATACAATGTCTCGCACATAAAAACTGAAACACGATGGGACCTCGTGAGAATTATTTATTAGTAGGTTTAGAGCTCCCCTGATGTGCACAGAGTCTTTTCCAACTGGCGATAAACAACACCGGTAGCTGAAAACTTTCATTTGGAGCCACAGGAGCCTTACATACTTTCATCTACACGTCCTATCATAAAAATGGCAATGAGCAGAACCATTTTCGTCCATCGCTACAGCGTCAAAACAGACGTTTTGTCAGTTAGCATTGTCAAGAATAAAAACTTGCATAAATAGATTGGTATTTAGCATTTACGGAGGTTGCCCACTTGGTTATGATCATGATCACGATTACGTCATTTATTGTGGCGCTAACCATTTTGTTCAATGGTAATGTTACAAAAAAGATGTAATTGTATAAAATACATTGCAAACTGCTACTGTTTGCCAAAGCCTCATAATAAAACTACACGCAAATTCTGTCAATACTATTATTATTGTAAATGGGTAGAGAAAGTAGACAAAGTGTTTGTAGCAAGCACGATTGGCCGGCAGTTTCAGGATACTTAAAGGTCCAGAATGAGAAATAACTTTCAAAACATTGTGTCAGTATTGAATAACACTTTTAATGAAAAATGATGAAAAATGATTTGAATCTTAATTAAAGTTCTGTCGATGTGTTGTCTATTGGTATGAAACCCAGTAGCAAACAAAAGCCTGGACATTCCTTACGAAAATAGTGGTAGAATATATTTTTTCTCTCCCACGGTCTTTCTTGATATCTCATGCTTTAAGCTGTTTTGCTCTGCTACTCACACTAGTTACAGTATTTAAGTTTAAGAATACCCAAAAGAATCAATCCTTTGCCTACTGGATTTGCTGAAGATATATTTTTTTTTCTTCTGTTCACCAAGGAGAACGTTCATCCATTACATCGGATTTCTGCTGAGTCGTAATTGCTGAAGCTGCCAATCAGCTATTTGACAGCGGCGAGTTTGTCCACACAGCAGGACGTATTTCCTTCGAGTAAGAAAGGTTCTTCCGTGCTAAGAGTTGCTTGGTTCAGCAGAATTAGAATTAGTTACTCAACCTAAGAACTCCTAATAGCTCTGGCTGTAGCGAAATGGTACCCTAACAGACAGTCAGATTGTTAGTGTCATGTCGATGGGAAGGAAATATAGAACAGAAAAAAACAGGTAATGATTATGGTAAGATGAATTGACGCATATCAACTCTGTCTTAATAGATTAAAGGAAAGATACGGAGTTTTGGAAGAGCCACCCTGTCTCCTATGAAGTGACTCAGGTTGCCCCAGATCGTTATTGCGAAAAAAATGTAAATTAGCATAATTATGTTCCAAAACCTCACAAACTCGCAGTCACAAGTATAATTCTCTTGAAAATAATTGACGCATATCAACTCTGTCTTAATAGATTAAAGGAAAGATACGGAGTTTTGGAAGAGCCACCCTGTCTCCTTTGAAGTGACTCAGGTTGCCCCAGATCGTTATTGCGAAAAAAATGTAAATTAGCATAATTATGTTCCAAAACCTCACAAACTCGCAGTCACAAGTATAATTCTCTTGAAAAGTTAACAATCCAGAATAAACTACACTTCCAGGCTTGGCTTAGTTGACAAAAAAAAAAGTATTTTATAACTCCAATTGGCAGCCATGCATTTAATTGAGACTTGTTTCTCAATATTTCTTTCTACCATGTAGTGTACTCAAAAGTAGCAAATTTCGCGAACAAAGAAAGGAACCAACTCACCAAAAAGAACCCGAGGACTTGCAGCAGTTTGTTCATTAAATCTAAACATAACTGAAAAGTTTAATTCTCTTGTGTTTTTTTTTGTATCCTTTGTAGTTATAAAACTCAAACAGTTTGTTTGTACAGGATATGTTTTTGTTGTCCTTGTAGTATTTTCCTTAAGGCTATCATTGTTAACTCATGTGCATTATAACGTAACGAGAGAGGGCCAGGACAAAAAAAAATGTCTTAGAGCTATCGTTCCAACTTTAGAAGCTATCCGAGCATAAAATAATATATTAAGGAATTAAAATGGCTAATTTGTGGTCTACTTGTCTTCTAAAGTACCATTATACCCTCCCTATACTACATTAAATAGATAAGCACACACATAATGTTTATTTATTTTTTTGCCTTTGGGCCGTTACTCACTTTTGTGCAAGTTTGTCTAAAAGAATAGTTTACAGGGATAGGTTACAATATAAAACCATTAACAAGATCAACTGACATGATGGTGCTGTTAGGTGCATTACACAAGAAGCTTTTTTTTCTGTTTTCTCCTTTCTTTTCCTCTTTGTCTGATACATTTACTCAGCCAGAAAAATCACAGTTTCATTACTACAATTTCTCTTGTTTTAACCGATTCTCCCTACTGCATGACGCGGGGAAGGTAAAATGTATCTGTTCCATTATAACCATTACTTTGACACTTTACCCACCCATCCATCTCCACATTTTTCCCTAGTATCCTCCCACTGCAGTGATTACTGCGGTTGTAAATGATAATAATAATAACAGTAATCGAGGATAACGTGTGCATGTGTGCGAATGATTATTTGTTCCCACAGAAAGGAAAACTTACAGGAAAATGGCTTCTTATTAGGGCCTCGTTGTTGTAGTGAAAGCTAACAGTCCAGGAAAACTAATACCGCAATTGGGCTACGTGAAACCACCGATCGTGAAAAAGTGCCAAAAAACTGAAGTCATCGAAAGACATTTTCTCTCTGAAACAAGAACCACCGTCATCATCGTCGTGTCACTGTCATCATCATAGTCATTAGAATCATGAGGAAAACACACGTGGCAGAACATGGTTCGAAAGTGCTTGAAAGCAGCCCACCCTTTTACCACAAAAAAAACACAAACTTGTAGTACCGCTCCGAGTATTACTTTTACTGCCAAATAAACAAGCACATCAGGAGCACCCAACGGCGACTTGACTCTCCTCAGCCATCATACTAATCATAATCATCATAGTTATAGCTCCTGGCGGGATAACCACTGATATACTCATAGATATATCCACATATAGATATATAAACCACTGATAGATATATCTCCAAACAAGTATGTACCTTGCTTGAAAGCAGCCCACCCTTTTACCACAAAAAACACAAACTTGTAGTACCGCTCCGAGTATTACTTTTACTGCCAAATAAACAAGCACATCAGCAGCACCCAACGGCGACTTGACTCTCCTCAGCCATCATACTAATCATAATCATCATAGTTATAGCTCCTGGCTGGATAACCACTGATATACTCATAGTTAGATATATCTCCAAACAAGTATGTACCGTATATTCCGTTATTGATGCTGATTACTAATATTATGCATGAAAAGTGACAAGGAAAAAAAATCATATGCTTAACAATCCATCAAGCGTGTGGATCGCTAACGAGTAGCAAAAGGATCTATCAAGCAAACTATATAGTAATTTTACCCGAAGTTTTTTTTTCTTTACGGAAAAAAGTCAATATTCAGTTTATGAGAAGAGTTTTGCTAGTGGAAACTGATTTGGTATGTGATACACACGCCAATGAGTTTGCCATGTCATTTTATATTGACAATGAACTGAAAAGTTTGTGCCTCTGGAAAAGGTATCATTTTCACGCAAGTCTTTGTTGTTTGAAATCTGAAATTTATATACCAACGCTAATTAGTTGGATGTTTTACGTTCAGAAATACGAACATTATACCTTCATACATATACATATGTATTAGTGGTTACTGGTTACACTCCAGCCCGAGTGAAAGTTACACTTGCAAAGTTTTTATGGTGGTTTGTGTGAGAAAAGTCATCGGACAATCTGTCACTGTGGAAAGTTTTCGGGGGACGGTTGAATTCTTTTGAAGAGTAAATCCTTAGGCGATAGTTGTTAAAATAACTAATTATACTGGTAGACTGAATTTCGCTATTTTTGCCACAATGGAGCAACCATTTCAAATAAAATGCTTGTCAATGTCAACTGCCTAGCGCGTCATTTTTTATCCACAAAGCAATCCGATCATCTGATTTGCTTGTTCAACCGCCGTAAAATTAATGATCAATTAAAATTTCTCAAAACTTTATTCAGGTACACAACCGCATATGAAATGATACGTATAATAGCAAGGTAAATGTCAAACTTGACGATGGTGGGGTGGTGTGTGAATCTGATAAAGGCTCAAAACACCAGGTCCGCTTCCCCTGGAATAAATGGTAAATGCGCAACATATTTTGCAGTAGACGTATTAACGCAATTTGATCTCTAATTTCTTTTAGTTTTCATCATGGTTTTTATAAGTCCTACTGTCTGGCTCGGCTGAGCTTTGACAGAAAAGAACACTCAAAAACTTGTTCATTGAGAAAGGTAAAAAGAACAAAATAGTGTAACCAAAGCCAAGGTCTATTCATTGATAAATAAAAACCCATTTTTATAACAAAGCATTTTTTTCTCCCAAGAAACTCCCATTTTTTGTCTCGAAGTTCATTTCTATTGTGCTGGGTGCCAATTCATAAAGAACGGGATGCAGTAACGTTATGCAAAAATAGGGCACTTTCTTTTTAATATTCAAGCCCTGGCATGAAAAGGCCACGGCAATAGGTGTAGTGAGACTAGCACACAATAAATGATAACATAAACGAACGAGGAAAGATGAAAGTAATATGGCCTTTTTCTATAGACGACGGAAATAGGATCCTACCACAAGACAATATGCTCCGTAGTGAAAAGACGTAAGATATTATGTTTCAAGTGTTCCTTTGTTTGTTCACTTTTCTTTCATAGAAGTGTCATTATTACGACTGGAAAAAATTCGCTTCAGGTTCATTAGCGTTTTAAGAGGAGTAGTAGCAACAGATGAAGCACAAACTGTATCAGGTCTCCTCCAGCAAAAGCAAGGTAAAAGTTGTAAAACGTCTCACATCATTTAACTATCAAAGAGCTCCTTTCTAAAATTACGATCCGTTTTAGATACGGGACCCAAATCAGTTTTTATAGGAAGCTTTTTGGGTATCGATTACACTCTAAATGGATTTGATTTATACAACTGATAACAAAATATTGAAAGCTATTCATGGTGTAATATTTCTGGAAAATCATTCCTCCATTATTAGCACAATGTTGGGATTCCAGTAAAGAATTTTTGTAGTTTGTTCTGAAGAATCAATATTGAAATTATTGCATACCTTCCAAACTTCTCCCTCCAGATCGTTTTGTCGAGTGTCGGCGTAATGCCGACATACACACTCAACTCGCTGACCATTGCAAATGAACTGTTGTTTAAGATAACATTTTATCGTCCTCTTTATGACATGAGATGCATGTTCCAAGCTGAGAAGTTTGATGTTTTTAGGTGTCCCTAATAGTTCAGAACATCAAGTAACCGTCGATACTAGCTCAGATAAGAGCCCGACACTGGCTATCAAACCATGTATCAATGAACGTCAAACGAGTTTTCACAGCAAGAGATTTGGCATAATCATCATCGTTATGAACTATTATCCTTTTTGGTCGGTAAAAAATTGTTTACCGACTTTGGATGTTACTGCTACTCCTGCGATGAGGATCATAATTATGACCATCCGACATTACCATCAAAATAACACGAAAAAATAATATTCATACCTTCTCAATCTTCCACTCTAAAATATGAAACATGAAAATCTCAAAGAGCCCTTTAAAAACAGATACACAAGATAGGAACGGATGAAGTCTTTTTAGTTGAAGACCTCTTTCAGTTGATGTAGGTATCTTCTTACAAACATCCCTAAAATAATAAAAATGTTCTAGTAAAAAAAAAATCACGCCAAAGTAAGCCCTTCACAAGTCTGCTCCAATCGACATATCCATAATGCAGATGAATCTTTAAAATCTTTTATCGTCATCATCGTAATCATCAGCAACGACATGCTCGTACACAGACACTGAATGTAAATAAAATCCGTGGAGAAAAAAAAAGACCTTCACCTTAGTGCTTACGCTCATTTTTAGAGATCTTTTGTCGAAAACATTCATCATGCATATAAAACCATATTATTTTTTTTCTTAAAGATGAACACTCATCTTCATCACTCGTTGAGATGAGATTTTATAGAGATTAGTTACTCATGAGCAAATGAAAATATCGGACGGAAAAGATACAGAAAGCCGGAGGGACCCTTTTTTTCTTGGCAACTAGCATTCTCATCAACAACTTCACTAGTATTATTACTTTAGAGTTTTTTTTTCTCATCATTTCTTAGCTTGTTAGGTCTATTTCCTATGACTGTCTCTTGGTTTCTCTGTAGTGGAGTATCAAAATATAAAATTTTTCTACCAGAAGCGTAGAAACCGACCGACAGATAACTCAGCAGGAAGGACACATTACATAAGTATTAAGGCATTACGTTGCAATAATCAAAATTTTTTCTCTCCGTCTCGCTTTCCTTTTTTTCTCCACTCTTAAGATGAGTTGTTACTTTTTAAGAAGGGGAGGAACAGAAGCGATATGTTTCTCGTAAATCCTCTGCATATTCTCACATATCATCGTGTTTTTCGGGTACG
>JAAXOA010001857.1:0-14681 GCA_036561885.1 Salina celebensis | reverse complement strand
AGATTAAACCTGTGAATAGGTACAAGGAAACTCGTTTGACCTACAATGCAGCAAATGGTAGCTCAGCTTATAAATATGCGTGCTTACGATACCTTCGCTGCCGGATTATAGTTCTGAAATTGTGTACCAGAGTCTTTGATTGAAAGAAATATGCGGGGAAATTGAATGAGTTTTATTTGCAGTACCGCAACAAAAAGTTCTCTGAAAATAAAAAGAAAAAAGTTTACGACTATCAGTGAATATATACAAACCAATACCTACGACAAACCATGAAAAATATTTCAAATTCATTCCACTATTGAGTTGAAAATGTTCCAGACGATATCCCATCAATCAGGACTTCGGAATCGGTTCCCCCTCTTTTCGGTTTATAGGAAACTCGCTTACTAATTCGGTCACAATATCGTCGTTGTCTCACTACAGCATAACCATTCTTGTAGTACGTTGGCTTTTATACGTGTAGAAGGATTCACTTCAATAGTACCAGAGTTATGCTCACATGCCAGTGTTGCTGTTGCTACACTCATAATCTCATTGTATGTAATTTTGATTTTCTATAGTGTCCTTCTTTCAGATTTCAGTAATAACCGTATTTAATGATTTTCTTATATAATAGCTGTACGAAATAATCATACGTAATGTTTGGTCCTCTAAATGATCATCATAATGTGGTACGTATCCTTTGTCGCATGTATTTATATTACTAAACAACTCCCACAAAACTTCACAAGCTCGCAATGTTTTCATTGTCTACATACAGAGCAATTTTACATAAATCTTTGTCACGAAGGCACATATGCCCGACCCTTGGCTGTTTGAGATCTACACACCCTAATCTGTCAGTGAAATAAGCGCACTTGATAATGAACATCACTCCAATGGAGTCCCATCACTGTGCTTAGGAGCCCATTTACCAACGCTTCCAATGCTAAGCAAACTGTGACATGTTAAATACAATTCCGTATGAACGAGACTGTTATGTAGTATTTCTTTTCTACATATCCAAACGTTATTCTGAACTCAATTTTTCTCTTAATTTTTCAAATATTTGAATGCAAAAGAGTATCCCGCTCCTCCTTTTCCAAAGGTCTCAATTTCACTAGATTATCTCTATTCACCATTAATTCAACTTTCATCGATAACCCCATTACTCCGTGTTCCCTCATCTCTCCTTGGCAATCGATCTTCAGTAATCCAGGATCCCTCTTCGCCTGCCGTGTTTCTTCAACTAAAATATCTTCCTGTCTCCTTGTATGTTCATGTGATTGGCAGGGTTCCTCTTCTTCATTCCTATGTTCGTCCTCATCTCTTCCTGTTTCTTTCTCTTTCCTCAAAGTTTCGTCCTCCTCCCTCCTTAGTTCTTCCTCTTCTCTTCCTGTTTCTTCCTTTTGCCCAAAGCTTCGTCCTCCTTCCACCTTAGTTCCTCATCTTCTTTATTGGTTTCTTTCACTTGCCATCTACTTCCCTGCTCGCCCCTCCTTGTTTAATCCTATGCCCGCTTCGATTCCTCCCCTGCCCTCCTCGATTCCTTCTCTGCTCTGCATACGTTCCTCCGCTCCCTTGTCACACCGTTCTTTGTATACATTACAAGTTAAAATATATTATAAATTTTATTAATTTGTTAGTTAGGAGAAAGATAAATAAATCTTTTACCAACCCAGAGATCGGTTGCTTTTTTCTGTCCTTGTAATGGAGCGTCATGTGTGTAATTATCTAATCCATGCCAATTTTTTATATACCGGGACAATCTCTTCCTCGTCAGTCCAAATTTTGCGTTTCTTTCCTGGGTCAACGAGGTTTCACTGGTGTCACGAGTCTGCCTTCTTTCATGTTCACGTTCCATTTTAAACAAAATCACTCACGTGTTCTTTAACTCAAATTTACAGAAAACTATTTAAAGTAGGTGCTTGAAAATTGAATATATGCTCAGCGAACAACATGAGATGTGGCCTACCGTATATATATTCCATTAGAGTATCATGCATTACATATGTATAATGCATGTATGATTAAGAAGCGTTAAAAATCTTTTGGAAAAAACCATGCAAGCTCAGACGATGTATCCCGAAGATGATATCTAAAGAAGAGCTAGAGTCGCTTCGAGACCTTATTAACCATCAAAGGCGATTCGGCATCCAGGCGTAACACTTATTAGCATGCGCCACAAATCACAAACCGACTGTCAATATAAACGACCCATCTGTACCGGTGCGCATGCCCAGCGCATCGCCAAGCAAAGGGCAAATGAAGAAGGTCAAAACGATACTGTCTCTGCTGTGGCCATTCCGCAGCGAATCGTTCAATATTCCGATCCAGAAGAGCTTAAGTGTGCAAGTCTGCAGCAGTGAGCCTTGCCATGACATTGTTAGGCCAAGGACCCTAACATAATATATGTTGATGGAAATGGACAGTCATGGGACACGGTGTGTACCTAAATCGAAGAAAAGAATTCTTTAATTACACTTCCTCAGTATGTTGGAGAGAAGTGCATCAGGATAGTGATGGTCGTCAACAGATACATTATGGGCTCGGACATGCGTATTTATACAATGCACTCTTGGATATAAAAATATTACATTTTTAGAGAGAGTAGTGAACTCTCACTACTAAGGGATTATGGTCCCTTTCACATAAACGGACTTTAAACATAATTACATCATTCACCCCCTCGAAGGAGTGTCTGCTTACAGACACGAAAAATACAATTTTTTTTACAAGAATACTCGTCAATAACAACAGTTTGTTTACAATTCAAAATATGATATGCCTGTGCTTCTGTTACTGCCATGCTTGAAAACGGAGACCTAAACCTACTTAAACCTATTTGTGATTCCATGTGATTCCTATATGCAACTCTGCTATACCTTTTAAAACTTGTCAAAACATTTGATCATCCCATCAAAATCTTTCCTTTTCTAAAAACCATTATTCTCAACATAATACAAATGCTACTAATCTTTCGCTATCTGGCAAGCTGACTTCATCCGGTGATATCTCTAGATTTTTGATTTGTTATGCAAAATTTTATTGTACATCTACCTGTGCAAAAACCAGGATGCTTTAAGTGGGGGAAGGTAATTAAATATCCAATACACAGTTGATGCTTTACGAAGATTTGCATAAACTTAACGATTGAGTCTAATCTCCAGACTGCAGATGTGTATATTTCTAGATTTTTAAAATGTTAAGCAAAATTTTTTTGTGCATCTAAATGTGCAAAAATTATGATGCTGCAAGTGGGGGCAGGTAACTAAATATTCAATATACAGTTGATGCTCTATGAAGGTTTGCATAAACTTAATTATTGAGTCTATTCTCCAGACTGGAGATGTGTATATCTTCAGATTTTTGATATGTTATGCCGAATTCTATTTAGCATCTACCTGTGCAAAAAACATGATGCTGCAAGTGGGGGAAGATATATAAATATTTAATAAACAGTTGATGCTTTGTAAAGGATTGAGTTAACATAATGATTGAGAATTATGCAGAATTTGATTGTGCATCTACTTGTGAAAAATCATGATGCTGCAAGTGGGAAAAGCTATTTATATACTTGATTAACAGTGGGTCTATTTGGACTACCTTTACGTCTTTTACAATTACAACTTAACTCTGAACTGGAGTTATGTGCTTCTCCTACATATAAGTATATTGTGTAGAATATAATTTTACATGTACTTGTGATTATACAAAGACGAGCAAAGTAAAGGACGCTACAAAAATATGGTACATACTATTGAAATATTTTTTTGATGGCGGAGAGATGATTTTATTATCTGTTGAGTGCATTGTGTATAAAATTTAAATTTCATACAGTAAGTAAACCTTATAAGCTGTTGGTAAACTAGTAGACATAAGTTAAAAGACAACAGTGCTATTAGCATTTTGATTAATAGGTACTAAAGATGTGATTATTATTGCAAAACACGTACCTGATCTTAGTTAATCGCGGGTAGTTAGCCACTATGAGTGTTACCAGGACTCACCATCGTGGAGGTCTCCCGCATCGAGTCCCACCTAACCTGTCTTAATCTAGATTATAAAAAACAGTAAAAATTTGTAAAACAGTAAACGTATTCTCCGTCGCTTATGATTAAAGCTGCTTTGTACTAATATTTAAATTATTACTGTTCTGGTAACCTTATTCTGTGCATCACTAGGAATTTTAGTCCCTCTCTTCGTTTTCGGATTTTCGCAATGATCTCAAAATTCGACTGCGTTGTGACCCAAGAATCATTTCACCGTATATCATTGTTACCACCACGGCGTCGTTAAGAGCTAGAATTGCGATGGGAACTTTAGCAAAAGCTACCTCCAAGTCCCTGCACAAGTCTTTTAAGGTTGCACCGGTAAATATGAAACCACAAATTCAGCGATAATATTTGATGAATCCAAAAGCTCCTCCCGACCCGCATTACCTTCTTCAAAGTCATAAAACATGATTCCTTTTTCATGAATGTAGGCCAAAAGCAAACATTTCATCATATTAAACGGTACAAGGTGGCATGTTGCCGTTGGTGTTCGTCGTAACAAGTTGTAATTCAACAGCCATTTTCCGTTATTGAAGGTAACTGCGTTTGCATCAGCTACTTCAATTCTGAACTTTTCATCTGCTACNTTGGTGTTCGTCGTAACAAACTGTAATTCAACAGCCACTTTCCGTTATTGAAGGTTACTGCGTTTGCATCAGCTACTTCAATTCTGAACTTTTCATCTGCCACAATTGGCACCAGAGCAAACCAACGGTTGACATCCTCCAAAGAAAATTTGTGAATGCCAGGTCGTATATTGCATTCCTCGCTGTCGGACAGATTAGTGTCGGTTTCCACAAAATCGGGCTGAGCAGGTGAACACGGGTCGCAATTTTTCGGCTCAAAATTTGGAAT
Source organism: Salina celebensis (assembly GCA_036561885.1). Lineage (NCBI taxonomy): Eukaryota > Metazoa > Arthropoda > Collembola > Entomobryomorpha > Paronellidae > Salina > Salina celebensis. Next base: position 9,792 of record JAAXOA010001857.1, on the reverse strand, counting down.
CGCTGTAATATTTGGCAGACCACTTGATTTAGGCAACTCCTTACACCCCATTGATGTATCTGCCTCCAATTTGGAACTTGATATTTTGCCACTAAGATAAACACTATTTTGGGAGCCTGGAAGGCCATCCCCGGTTCCCCGCTTTGACCACTGCTCCTCTGCATGTTCTGGAGCTGACGCGGAGTCATGCTGCCCGGCATGACTGGAAGATTGATCATCTTCAGATTTCTGTTCAACATTCAAATCCAATGAAAAAGTGTTGGAATTATTTTCATAATGCTGTCTATTATTGTGATTTTCAATAAGAAACTGAAGATTGATGGCGGGCGAATTATCACTTTTCGCTGTAAGTCTTTTACTCTGCGGGCGCCTTGCTTTTCCTTTTTTGGTTAGCGGATTCACAAGATGTCGCCTATTTTTTCTGGTTGCACGATTAGCTGCAGCTTCTTGCAGTTCACGATCAGCCAAAGCTACTCTCCCAGTGTGATAAAGGAAGTCATCTCGGACAAAGTCAGCATAGTTTGGATATTTGCCTTCCTTCCAGTGTCTTTTTTTAGTCCGAAATTCAGACTCGACCACAGCAGATGTCTCCCTCAGAAAGTCCATGGAGTGAAATCGGCGAATTACGTTATTATTCCACAGTGGGAATACTCCGATATAAGTTTGCTGAATTATTTCGATTACTTCCGGACAATAGAGCTCGTTTTCAGCCATTCTTTGTGCCAATTCGGGATTCGTCGATTGGCAAGAGTGTTCTTTCTCCACGCGTTGACGGACGACTCGAAACCTATCGTGAAATTTGCTTCGCTCTCTAATTGAGTCGCCGTTTAGGAGTTCTTCATAATCATCAGGCAATGGCATCTCGTCTTCTTCTATATTAGGCAGTTCATTAGGGTCAAAGTCATCTAGGCGCCTCATTAGTATTTTCTTGTTTTCTTCAAGCTCTGCGGGATTAATTTGCTGCATTCCGAAAGTTTTTACCATAACTTCTGTAAGTTGGTCAAATTCTTCAAGAGACATTAGTTCTTGCAGTCGCGCTAAACCATACAAAGCCATATCGATTTTCTGTTTTCTGTTCTGTACGTGCGAAGGCAATTTTCCCGCCAAATTCTTCTTGAAACCATTCATTAAGTGCGCGATACATAGACAAACATACAATTTGGACTCAGGCCACTCAATAGCTCCGCAAAAATGTCCGAAACATCGCTGGATATAATTGTCTATGCTCTCAGTGTTAAATGCATTAAGTATGGCGTGTATAATTGCATACGAGAAATCACAAACGACCAGATCAGCAATCGGTTTTGTTGTAGAAACGTGATCTTTTATACAAGAAAACCAGTAACTAATTTCTCTAACTTTTCCCGTTTGATTTACCATTTCCGCTAGTGGCCACGTAATACCGTCATCGGTTTTTACAATGGCTAAGTAAAGCAATGCCCGCTTTTCCTTTTTATCTTGCTTGAAAATTCCTCCCGTGGCGTCCACGTGCAAAGTTATATTTTTTTGCTTTCTTCGCTGAGTCTGAAGAAGGTGTACAGAATCGTACGTGAACAAGTGGATTTTCAAGTCATTATTTGTGTCCAAAGTTTGAACAAAGCCAGAAGGACTCTTGTCAGGATTGACCCTTTTCTTCCAATACCGTTTCAACAAATCAAGATCGTTGCGCGGTTTCTGTGACCTTCGCTTCTTTTTTACGCCTTCATGTTTTATTTTTGCGTACGTATTGAGGGGTGGGACCGATGTGCCATGCCGGAATGCTTGGGTATTGCGGGCTCTGCTGGCATCCGTTACACGGGCCCTGTATGCCGACATATTCTTTAATCTTCGTCGCATGTCAACCCTCTGCAATCCTCTGATTGGTCTTCCAATATATGTGTTATGTGAGAAACACGCTTGTGTTCCACTAACAATGATCTTAATGTCTGTAGAGCAGTCAGGTTTGGGTTTTGACGGAAGTTCAACACGAAATTTCAGTCCACAATGACAATATCCAAGAGCTTTCCCCCATCTTTTGAGATTTCCCTTCGTTTTTGTGATACGGTATATGGTGGGTTTTGTTCGTGAAAGGAAATCACAAGCAATTTGGGATTTCATGGATTTTGATATTACGCTTGGATATGAACCTTCTAACAAGGTACCAGTTTGTTCATTAAAAAACCGACTGTACTCATCCCTTGCAATGGTTATATGAAGCAATTTCAAAGTGGGTGACGATGCTGTTCCAGCCTCCTGGTTGTGATCCGTGGCGTTTTTATTGTAAGTGGAATTACTGTCATCGACTTTATCGTCGTGATCGTCGTGGTCATCGTGTTCTTTATTCCTGTCTGTAAGCTGGGGTTCGCTTGACATAAATGAGGACCTTCTCATACCTCCTGGATTTGCATCAGTTGAAGCATTTTGCGGTTTTGGAGTGGTTGCGGTAACTTTGTCAGATATTTCAGATGAGCTTGGTACGCTAACTTTGAGTTCGACGTTTTTATGGTCGATATTTTCGCTTGGAGGTTTTGTGGTTATGTTGACTCGGGAATGTGGGGGGATGAGTTTGGTAGTTTTCGGTCCTATCCCAAGGGAATAAAGTTCCACCAAATCACATGGACAGTTTACTGATTTAAGCATTTGACAAACTATCTCTTGATTTTCATGGTTACGTTGTAGATGAAGTGAGCCTTTCGCAATAACATTAAGCTCTTTAAAGCTCTTATGTTTTCGCATGCTTCGAGAAATGAAGTCTACAGCCAACTTCATATTACGCAATAGGAACATATCAATCACATTGGAAAACGTTTGCCTTGATGCATTTTCGGTCATCATTGTCCTGCTGAATTCCACCAAAGTGTGAAAATGGTCCGTATGCTTATGCTTTTTGTTTTTTACATTAGTCGGCCCTCCGGTTTCATCGAAGTGTGGCAGCGGAATATTATCTGTCTGCTTTCCAAAAAAACCAGCAGGGGAAAGCGGCTGTTTTGGAATTTGTATGGGTTCATCAGAGGTCGTGGTTATGATAGCAATGTTTGGAGGGTTAATGCTGTGGTGATCTTTCGTAGTAGTACCAGCATCCACAATATTTCTAGATAGATTTGTTGGCCCTGGAATAGTCGTGCCTGGAACCGCTTGCTGACTTCTAATTTGTACATTACTTTGAGAGGCCAAGGTAGCGACATTACTTCGACTTGGCTTTGGTTGCGTCTCTTTGGAAATGAGCGGGCTAGATTGCTTTGTATCATCTTCAATGGTTACACACTCCGTCATTGCTGCATTGGTACGGGATGATGATGAAGGTAACTTGGTCCATCTACCAGTTGCATCGCACCGTAGGTCCGGTTGTGTTTGATTAACTATTATCCTAACTGTGTTGTTGTGTTTTGGTATAAGGACACTGAAATGTTTTTCATGTAGCCAGAGGTTGATAGGTGGAAGTTCACCAGTAACATCCGGGTGTCGGTAGAAGCAGTCGTGCAGGCCATATTGTCTATCTATCACGTTGATGGTTCTGTTAATAAGTCTAGACGCGAGCCAAAATGTTGGTACGTTGGCAAACTCACCATCAAATAATAAACGCCGTAATATATCTCTCTGTGTGTAGTTACGCAACACTTTCTCGTCAATTTCATGATGGGCCAGATGACTCCAAAGAGTAGCCCGCCGTAAATCGGCACCCAATATAGCGTCTCCAATTAGAGCGATTGACACAGCGGACCAAAAACAATTGCCATCACCAATCACTGATGCAAGGACATAGTCTTTTAAGTCATTCGGAAGCCTCTTTGTCGCCGTCTCCGCCAATGTGTGTTCATTAAAATGTTCCGAAGTCAGGTTCCCAGTTCGCGGATCATCTAAAATTTTCCTCAGTTTTTCGGAAAGACTTAACTGGTCCTTTTCATGATGAGTGCAGGCTGAAATTTTGAAGTTCTTGCATGATTGACAAAACCAGTCAAAACCCTCATTAATTGCATTTAGAATGGGCAGACATTCAGCCTTCACATTATCATCGGAGTAATAGCACAAGGGCACTCGAAGGTCCTCATTCGCTCTGCGACATTCATAGACGTCAAACGACTTTATGCTGATTCTATTGTAAAAGGCAATTGGTGTCGTTCGATGTTTCATGAAAAGAGGCCGGAGCTTATGATCAGTGAGTTCAATAACAACCGGAGTTTTATTTTCATATGTTCTTGGCCAGAAGCTGGATGCAAAAGTCCAATTATTATCTTGTACTGTAGTAAGCAGAAACACCTGCCTGTTAATTGCACGTGAGACGATATCGAGTAATTTTGTGCTGCCCGCGTTTGCTCTAAAGATGTGTAGTAAAGCATGCTCATTTTCTGTGCTGAACCATTCGTCGTAAAATTTTGAATTTGTGATGTATTCGTGCAACACCAGCGCACGTAGCAAAATATGATTATCTGTGGTTCCACTCATAGCATGCGAAACAGCCATAAAAATGTCATCGAACATTACTGGTTTGATTTCGTTGTACACCAACCCTTTGAGATTACCAGGAACTGACTGTCTTAGTTCGAACAAGTGTGATACTGGCTCGTACGTCCACTTGTCTACGATCGATTTGAGCTTACGAAATGCTTCGTCTACTGATGTGATTTTTGCGGGTTTAATTGAAGTCATTGGCTTGAGTTTGGCTTCATGAAAAAAGTCCGTACATATTTGTTTGGCATTATCCTCTGGCCTATGTCTTAGATCTCTTTTAGACTCCAAGTACCTTTGTTCCGTCTGACGGTCTCTCAATATTCTTATTAGTTCACTCCTGTCCAAACTGGATTCCCGGAGTATAAACCGTCCAAACTTGGTAGTTCCTAGCATGTCAATGGCTATTTCGTAACGCGCTGCTCGGTTGTTAATGTAGACGGGAAAACGTGGCGAATTCCCGGTAACTGTACTTTCCAAAACTGATTCGGCAAACTTGATAACAAATGCTACCACACTCAAAATGTCCCGGCTGTTGCGGTAGATCTGGCTCCTCGTAGTACTCTATTAACCAATCGTCTGTCGGTGCAAAGAATTCATCAGATTCTCTGTGCAAACTCCGAAGATGATTAAGCATTGGTTTAATAAACCGTTCTTCCAAATCCCGCTTTCTTTCAGCACTTAATATAGTGTTTAGCGAGTTATATGAAATTGCTCGTCTCCGTCTTACGTCAAAGTGATAAAAAAACCAGTGACCTCCATCAACGAATTGCGTAATGTAGTTATTTGATGCCGATATTGGATCCAAAACTGGAGCAAGACCATGGGAAAGGAGTTGTGCGTCTCCAGCGGTCAAAACACCGACGAGTGGATTGATGCGATCGCGCATTTGCAATATTGAATTATCAACGACGGGTTCGGACATCTGAGTTTCAGGAGTCAGCAAATCATACGCAATATCTGCAGCAGTTACTCTGTCATTAGCTGTTCCAAAAGTATAACTTTCATTACTGTTGATTGCAGAAGGACCTAGCAGTTCCTCTAAAGGTACTGATGAGGCCTGAGCGTTAGCAGTCATAACTAGTTCGGGCAGCTCCTTACTGACCGTAATTGAATCGTTACTGATTTTACTGGTTACTGACAAAACATCGTCATTATCGTTAATGGCCGTTCGCAATACGTTTGTCTGTGGTTTAGAAGAACAAGAAGATTTTGGACCTTCCCTCAACTTACCAAACTGATGCACAGATTGAGTTTGGTTTGCTCCTACCAACGTATTGGTTTGTGGTTTCCCATTTGAAGAACCAATTGTTGCGTGGTCGCCTGAAAGGTGGCCCTGAACATTTTCAACTGGTGTTGGGGAACTGGTTTCTTCTCGTCCAAACTGTGATTGTGATTTAGTTTGTTCTCCACCAGTTAATTTGGAGCCATGCTTTTTGTAATCCACTTCATTCAACGGCTGTTGAAGCACAAATCCCTTGGAACCATCTTCAAGTTTTGGATCAGTTTGGGTTTCATCCGTCAATCGGTTAGACGTTGACCTGGTTATACATGTTGGAGGCACTTCATGAGTGTCAGTCTCGTTAGCCGTATCATGGACTTCTATGTTTTTGGAACGATGCGTTTCTAACGTTTCATGTTTCTTTTCGGCTACAAATGGCTCATCTGGTTTTGGCCCTCCTTCATCATTTTTTGCATTACTCTCAATATCCCAGTGCCGTCGTAAGCGTATATTGTCTCGAATTTTCTTCGCTTTTTCAATGCTAAGCACGTGATCTTCATGTCTGGCAGCTTTCAGAACCTCGTTCTTGAGACTCCGAATGGTACCATCAGTTTGACCCAAAATTCTTTGACCAGCAATTGATTGAGACAAGATATCCACAGCAATTTTTTGACGTTCCTGGTTGTTATTTATAGCATCAGGAAAGGACGGACATTCTGGATTTTGAAGAATGTTCTGTGCATACCGGAGCACAGAAATGCCGTTGGAGTCTGACCTTCTCAATTCTGGCAATTCGGACAACATATATGGCACAGTTTGCCACTGCAATACACCTGACTGCCTAAGCACTTTTGATACGAAAGGAATCACGTACTGAGTATGCATGTCTCTTAGAAGCAGAGCATTGTTCCAAAAAATAGAAGAAGGGGAGTTGAAGGGTTGAGCTCGTTTGGTTTTTAGATCAAACAATATCAGCGAAAAATGCCGGACTCCTTCAACACGGTAGCAGACAAGCATTAGATAAAATCTACTGCGACGAGTCGGAACTGATCTAGGAGTGATTGGTCTTGACAGTTCAGCGGCACTTACTGATGAATAAATTTGGACGGATCTGTTAATGCGGTTTCTCAAATGGAGCAAGTAGTTGTCTGCCATCCTTTCGCTGAACTCGCCCCTGGGATTTAAAACTTCATCCACAAGTTCTCTTAATGTAATTCCTTGAACACCCTCCCCTCCTGTGAAAAGGAAACCAAGCGAACCTCCCTCTTGGTCAGGTCGGAAATTACTGGGACATTGAAGGTTGGCATCGGGTCCAGGCAAGACTCTAACTGTGTCATCAACTCTGGTAGTTCCATTTGCGCATCTTGCAGAACCGGGACCCTGTTCACGCCCTATTTCAGTATCCTTTGGCTGGCGTCGCATCATTGTGGAAGGTGTGCGATGCGTAACGTGGTCAGGTATGTATGACTCACTTCTATTCCTACCCCTTTCACTATAAGCTTGACTGGACCGGGTCGTGTTACCCAACGGCAACGAAGCCTGATCATATCTTGATGGAACTTGAGCCTGCGCATGTCCCACACCATTATCCTCTGGTTGGTGTCGCGTCATCGTGGAAGGTGTACAATGTGTAATTTGGTCCGGTATAAATGTGTCAGTTCTATTCCTTCCTCTTTCACTATCAGCTTGACTGCACATGGCCGTGTTACACGACGGAAACGAAGCTTGTTCACGTCTTGATGGAACTTGAGCCTGCACGCGTCCTTTATCGCTATCCCTTGGATGGCTTCGCGTAAAAGTGGAAGGATCTTGATGTTTAACTTGGTCAGGTATGCATTTGTCCATTCTATTCCTACCTCTTTCACTATCAGACGGCAAAAAGTCCGGTTCGCATCTTGATCGAGCTGGAGCCTGTACGCGTCCTATATCGTCAGCTGGTTGGTTTTGCATACTCGTGGAGGGTGTGCGATGCGTATTATGGTCCGGTACGTTTGTGCTAGTTGAATTCCTACATCGTTCGCTATCAGCTTGACTCTTCGTGGTCGTTTTACCCGATGGCGTGCGTTGAGCAAACAATGATGCCACAGCTTTGCCACACTGGTCTTTAAGCAACCGAACCTTGGTCCGAAGTGATTGGTTGCCTTTGCTCCGCTGTTTTGATGAATTTCGTGACGCATTTGTTTGGGTCTAAACAAGTGAATGAAAACAACATTATTTAATGACTATCAATCTGTTGTTTTGGATCTTACAGTTGGCCGACTAATGTGTCTCACGGAGTCATCCAGTGACTGAAAGCCTGGATAATAACCGGTCTGATAACGAGCAAAACCGCCGCAAGCCACACGTTGGCATAAAATATTGTTAGGAAACACTTACCGGTGGGTAATCCTCGATACGATACCCTGCAAATCGAGCTTCTGTAGTACGATCTGGGAACGCAGATGTTGACGTTTGTCGAACCTACGAGAAATAATAGTTTAAAGGTTAAGCTTCTTCAGAACTAAAATATTCCCATAGACTAATATTCCATCATTAAACTATCTGAGTTAACTGCTAACCGGAGGTGCCTGTTGCGTGTTTGGATACGGAGATTCAAAACCAGGATGGTTCGGGTTGGGGTAATCGTCCGTACGATACCCTGCAAATCGAGCTTCCGTAGTACGTTCTGGAAACACAGGTGTTGTCGTTTGTCGAACCTACGAGAAATAATAGTTTAATCTTCAGAACTAGGAGATTCCAATAGACTAATATTCCATCATTAAACTATCTTAGTTAACTGCTAACCGGAGGTGCCTGTTGCGTGTTTGGATACGGAGATTCAAAACCAGGATGGTTCGGGTTTGGATAATCGTCCGTACGATACCCTGCAAATCGAGCTTCCGTAGTACGTTCTGGAAACACAGGTGTTGACGTTTGTCGAACCTACGGATATTAATTGTTGTAAAGGTTAAGCTTCTTCAGAACTAAAAGATTCCAATAGACTAATATTCCATCATTAAACTATCTGAGTTAACTGCTAACCGGTGGTGCCTGTTGCGTGTTTGGGTACGGAGAAACAAAACCAGGATGGTTCGGGTTGGGGTAATCGTCCGTACGATACCCTGCAAATCGAGCTTCCGCAGTAGGTTCTGGGAACACAGCTGTTGGCGTTTGTCGAACCTACGAGTAATAATAGTTTAAGGGTTAATATTCCCCACAACTAAAAGATTCCAATAGACTAATATTCCCTCATTAAACTATCTGAGACAACTGCTAACCGTAGGTGCCTGTTGCGTGTTTGGGTACGGAGATTCAAAACCAGGATGGTTCGGGTTGGGGTAATCGTCCGTACGATACCCTGCAAATCGAGCTTCCGTAGTACGTTCTGGGAACGCAGTTGTTGGCGTTTGTCGAACCTACGGGTAATAACAGTTTAAGGGTTAAGATTCCTCACTACTAAAAGATGCCAATAGACTAATATTCCGTCATTAAACTATCTGAGTTAACTGCTTACCGGAGGTGCTTGTTGCGTGTTTGGGTACGGAGATTCAAAACCAGGATGGTTCGGATTGGGGTAATCGTCCGTACGATACCCCGCAAATCGAGCTTCCGTCGTACGTTCTGGGAACTATATTCGCAAATAAAGTATTGTTACAACTCTGTTAACGTTAAATTAATAGGTATACAATATAAATTGTATGTGAAATATTACTGGGGATTCTTGCTGAATCGAATGGAACAAAGTTTCTGTTGCTAGTTGTTGTGATGTCGCTGGCATTCGAAGCCTAAGAGTGGTGCTTGGAATGTTAACGTTTTCAGCGTTAATGGGAACCTAATTTAAATTTAAATTATTTGCGATTATAATTAAAGTCCAAACGCATGCGTCAAATATAGGTATGCTATGAGCTTTACCGTGTAGGTACTGTCTGCTTGAAGACGTACACTTGCATCCAGGGGTAAGTTGTGAGCTCGTCGGTGTATGTAATCCTCTACAGAAAGGTTGTGGTTCCTGGCATCCTCCTTTATATTTGTGATCAACTGATCGACTTTTTCTTGTGGCATGTTCTCAAGAATTCGAGTCATTTGATCGAAATTTTGTTGCCGAATATTGTCATTTGATGATTTTGGGTCCGAGTTGTCCAAACCGGGTTTGTTCAACTGATTAC
>JAAXOA010001856.1:0-14681 GCA_036561885.1 Salina celebensis | reverse complement strand
AAATTTGTGTTAGGATCACCCTTAGGTCTATCCAAACGTGCCTACAAAATTTCAGCTCGATCGGTGGAAGCGTTTGGAAGTTATGGCCCGAACAAGCAGATCGTCACGGAGAAACGGAGAGGCAAGATACCTACGGTGACTCCTAGTGTTACTATAAAGCTTCTACGCAGCTTAATAACTACAACGAACACAATATACATTTTACGCGGTAGTACCTCACTCATGTCATTATATTTTTCCTGTCTTTCTTTTCGCTTTCTTAAACTAAGCAATTTTCTTCTTTCTCAAAAAAGGTTTATGTATCACAGAGTTTTTTTGACTTCCATGAAATGTATGTGTTTCACCGATAACCAATATTACAAGGTTTTTTCTTCTAGCCAAAAAATTCAGCGAAAGCTAGTAGAGTGTGTGATGCAGATGGTGGTGATGTGTTGTTGTTGCTGAGTGAGTGAATGGTTTGCTGCTCACTTGGGAGTTGCAAATCACTTTGTTCCTACTTCCATTAGACAGAATAAGTACTACTCTAAGGAGTGGAAGGAGAAAAGAAGAAAGAGAATGAATAAAAAGGGTTGAGAGCTGGATTGAGCTGACGTACTTTAATGTTAAGATGGTGTAGCAATGCAGATCTACGAGGTCTTCTGTAAAACCTGTTCCAACTACTTCATTCACGTGGAGGTTAGCATATAGTCTTTTTTGTCTTTTCAGGATAACTGTTTTGTTTTTGAGAAAAAATGTAAACTTGAAACGAAAATAGTGAGATGAAAATGGAGAAAAAAGCAACATCGGAGAGATACATTCACATATGAGGTCCCCAGTGAAAGCTTCATCCTCATTCAAACCCATTATCTGGAGAAGCAAAACAATACACAAAATGGGTAAAGAGCTATGAGGAAAAATTCACGTCTATTGTGCTGCTCAGTGTAGGATTTGCAGAAAACTATAGATATCGTTGCTTATTTCGTTTTTTTCATTTTGTACGAAGAGGAATGAGCAGATAATGCAAGTAGATCAACTAATACTCTCTCTGTTCATATACAAGGAAGCAAGTCTTTGTTTGGTACCTTGTACATTGTACCTTCATAAACAATGAAGCTTTGAAACTGTAAGTACGTAGTTTACGGAACGATGGACGAGTTACATTTTGAATATGATTTTGCAGGATCCTCTGAATGATATTTATGCTTGACATAAATGAAGGGAAGGATAGTTTAGAAAAGATTTTTTTTTAGAGTTTTATGCATTTGCAGAACAGATTATGTTCATACAACAGATTTACGGTTGCCCATCATCATTCATTATTTTTATTTTTCCATTCCATTGTACATCACACCAGGCTGCCTAGATTTCCAGCTAAATTATTCATTTCTTTGGAGCGCAGATGATCCTTCTGCTGTTTAATGTATCCCATTTGTATTTGCTATTATCTCACCCTGCTCACTTCATATTTTCTCCATTAGCATAACTACACATAATAACTCACTTGTTTGTATTTTCTTGCTTCTGTGTCACTAACACTAAGAAAAACAACGTAGTTGAGTACGTAGTTTAGTACCTATCATCCGAAAAAGTAATCTGTAATCTGCTTTTTTTGCTATGGGTTTTATTTGCTTGCTTGTAATATCCAGTGTTTGATCGCTTGGCAATCCATATTTCCATGTTTATCCATATTTTTAAGTCGAAATGGTGGCACTTAAAGTTAACACCAATTCTTTATTATAACAGTTAATCCTTGCAAGACATATCGGATGACACTTTTTCACAGTCTAATTCAGTTAATTATGTATGTATTAGGTTTTCCCTCAATCAACTGATAGCATAAGTAAAGTATCACTCTTTAAAATTACTTTAATTGGATCGATTGAACCGAAATAGGGATAGGTATATTTGACTGCATAATGCCCATCAAAGTGAACATGCATGTATATATGAAGATTTTTTTTTGTGGGTAGTTTGGTTTGTCAATGCTGCAACTGCACAATTCATTTAACAATACAAAATGTAATATAGTTTTTTTTTTTAGAAACATCTACTTTTTCACAGCGCCATACGCATTTCTAAATTCTAGTCCACGTTTGACGTTGTATGGAATATCATAACAATTCCAAACGAAGAGAATACAAAGATGGATTTAAATGAAGTGAAAGTCTTCAACCAACCAGAATGAAAAAAGTAGAGTTTTCGCTGGTCTGGTAAGTTGTGTGGTGCATTGCACAAACACCCCATCACTTCTTTTTGCCGCCATCATGCATTGTTTGTCTGCTGCCACTACCGTTAGAAAATTGACATCATTAAAAGGAAAAGCTTTTCCTGAAAATAGCACCGTGCTTATGTTGTTCTTTACCTAATGTCTGCAATAGAATTTGCTTATCCTTTGCAAAGCTCTTATGTAAAATTATATAGACTACAGACATATAACTCTGAAGCGCAACATAACGTGTTTATTTGAGTTTTGGCTGCTACTCATAGATGAAGAGTTTAAGGGAGGCAGAGACCGGATACAGATTTCATGTACGATTTCAGTTTCATAATGATACGGTCCTTTTTCTGCCTTTCATTTTCCTCCTGTACACCATAATGCCGAAACGCAATTTAAAGTGATGTTAGCAACAATACGCTGCTACAAATGCGTCCTATTCGCCAGCTTTCACTTACTTTCCCTTCTGCCTCTCAACTCTCAACAACAGCCACTTCAGCAATTCAACCTATTTAAAATGGCAACAAAAGGAAACCCCTACTTGCATGTAGTTAGCAAAAGTGGAGTGTTTTTTCTCTCTCCTTTTCTCTTTTCCTTTCTAATGTTCTTTCCGTTTCGTGAGAAAATCCAGGAAAATGATACTAAAAATGTGCTCACGTACAATCACAAGTGCAAGTGGCTTTTATAACGTCGTGTATGCATTAGTAATCATAATAATAATATGCAATAACAGTAACAAGCCAAGCATAGCAAAGCTTCTTTCCTGGGTTTAGTCCCTGTTTCGCGGATATACTTTATTTTTATGCTTTCCAGCTTGGATTTCAAAATTGTTCAGAGTATTCACATTAGTCACATGGTATATGTCATAATCATGAGTTATATATGGAGTGGTAAGTATCAAAGAAAAATGGAATCTGGAATGATCGCCGGTGCTCAAAGTACATTCCTTTTACCCAAATCTAAAAGGATAATTCTCTTTATTCTACTTTCTTCTTCTTTAATGCCACTTAAAGCTCTGTTTTATTCTCGTTTTTCTGTGATCTGAAGTGAGGGTTGAATCATGTAAAATGGTAGAGCAGGGGTAACATGCAAACGAAGTGAATAACACTTGAAATGGATCTACATAAGTAGCAGAGCAGAACGTTTCAAATTTTGTTAAAATCGAAATTTATAGTTACATTACAACTGTCTCGTTCATCGTTCAAATGAAGAAGTTTCTTTTGATCTTTGGCAGTAGAAGTAATCAATAAATCTGGACAGTCGATTGTGAGTAACTCAGAGATGGAGAAACCTACTAAATATTAAATAATTATGATTTGTACTGTTTTATATTAACGCGATTTAAAATGGCGTGATACACTTTAAACCGGAGGAGAATAGTACTAATAGCCGTTGACTACCTATGTTTAGAAACAAGTCTTATCTTGATTAAAATTCATGTTTTCGAATTTATTGGTTCATAGGCTAACGTTGAACTAAAACGCGCAATGGAAATTCCTTAATGTCGTGCTCATGTTTTAAATCATCAAAACAACCATGTTTGAATGTTTGTTGTTTGCTTTCACTACACTGTAATGTAGACATGGCGGTTGAAAGATATGAGGCTTATCGTTCATGCCCTCCTTGAATACTGTTTGGAAATTCGATGTCAATCTTAAAACGTAAAGAATCTACTTCGGCCTATTTTAATTCACATTGTGCACATAAACTAGTTTTCTTGTAATGGATATTTTTCCTCCAATAATAACGGATAAATGGACCATAAAAGGTTTTATTTCATTCATTTCCCTTGGTACTTTTCTCCTGGTATTAAAACTGCCTTGGAGGAATTCTACCCTAAATCCAATTCGATCATACAACCTGCCCAACCGCATATTGTGTCACCACAAAGAAAATACAGCAAAAATAGAGGTAAGAAACCATCGCGGTTGCGAATAGTGAATACAAGCTATCTTTTTGGTTCATATTGTTACTATACGCCGACCTGAGAGTTTAGTGCAAGCAATTTAAATGTAGCATAAAACATCAAGAGTCATAAAAATGGTCATTTTCTTTCCACTCTCATCAAATTGATAACCAGTGTTTAATGTTTGAAACATGAGTAAAGCAGAAGTTTTTGGGTTTCCAATATGTCTCAGTGCCACTTTCCTTACGTTTTCTTATAAAACAAGGCTGACGGTATAACTCGTGTCATTGTCATAATCAACAAGATTCAATAAAACCTTGTTCCTGAACGAAGAACCAGAAGTATGCACACAATTGGATAAAGTAGCGAAAGCAAAAGCATAGTTCCGTTTCTACAATTCAATTTAAATGTATTTCATTTAATTTAATGAAATTTCATTTGGAATGAATATAATTTATTGTTATGGAATTTAATTTTTCACGCACGGCTGAGTCGCAGCCTTCGGCTGCTCTACCCCCGTCACGCACGACTGAGCAGCAGCCTTCGGCTGCTCTAGCCCCGTCACGCTAGACTGAGCCGCAGCCTGCGGCTGCTCTACCCCCATCATGCACGACTGTCGTAATTTTTCATCCGCATTAACTTTAATTTTGCAGTTAGTTAACAAAGGTGACGAAATTAGGTATAGATTCTATGAGCAACAATGTTCACCTTCATGAGCTCCATCGATATAGCAAATAAATTTTTTTCGTAATTTTTCATGCGCTATAAATAATTAACTTTAACTGCACATTTAATTAAAGAAGGTGACGAAATTAGGTACGGGTTCTATGAGCAAAAATGTTCACCTTTATTAGCTCTATCCATTTAGCAAATTAAAATTTTTCGTCAATTTTCATGCCCTATAATTAACTTTAATTATGCAGTTAATTAAAGAAGATGACGAAATTAGGTATGGGTTCTATGAGCAAAAATGTTCACCTTTATTAGCTCTATCCATTTAGCAAATAAAAAAATTTCGTCAATTTTTGTGCCCTAGAATTAACTTTAATTGTGCAGTTAATTAACGCTTTGACGAAAAGTTTTCAAATTTACACCAGAGCTTAGTTAACGTCTGAGGATTATGTGTGCAAAATTTCAGCCCTCTACTCCTTATAGTTCCCGAGATTTCGCACGGATAGACAGACAGACAGACAGACAGACGGACACCCAGCACAATCTTATAAAGTAGCTCCGCTTACAGCTTTCGCTACTTAATAATGAATGAGGCGTGTCTTTCTCCTTCGCATTGTTTCTAGCCGTTTATATTCCATAAAAACCACTCATCAGCAAGCTGCAGATAAGATGAACTTTTTCTTTTTCAGACTAGCAAAGCAAGGTAGGTTTAGAGAATGATACTATGCAATACTATATGCATATATATTTTTTTCCATTCATTCATCATTCCAGTTTCCATAGGATTTTATGACATTTCAAAAATAACTACAGCAAATGAAAAAATGTATAAAGAATATTTATGAAAGTTTTAGCAATATTTTGTAGTTTCCCTTACAACTGGAATCTCTTGAAAAGATTATTACACGGATGAGGACAGATATTGTACTAAAATATTTACTGTTATTTCGCCTGTATACATTGGTTGGGACAACGGAATTTCTTAACATGTTCCGTGGTATTACAATGAAATCCGAGAGAAATATGGTATTCTCAGCCGTTCCAAGGATATTGCTTCTACCTGTGTGTGTAGTTAGAATTTATGAGATATTTTTTGTGGTCGGTTTGTGAAATAGGAAAAGTAATTCTTTCATAAATATGTTATGGTTCAATTTATTACGGATAGTGGCTGATAAAAATTGTGCTTTATGTTACTCTCTGTATGTAACCAACCCGGAGGAAGTGAATTCATGAATTCTCTCGTAATGTTTTATGCCAGTTTTTGAGAGCCATGTTTCGTCTTCGTCTGGTTTTCATGTGATATTACAGAAAACATAATGATAGTATAAAAACAACCTTTGCAATTCTAATATATTTTCCTTAAAAATATTTTAACGGGTGCTTTGAATGATGTATGATGAGAATTCAGAAACTTTTCAATTGAGCAAGGTAACGAACACGCCTTCGGAATCAGCCAGCTTGGTAGTATTGAATTGAGAATTTTACGTTGCTTGAGTCACATTGCCCCAAACACTGACTTTTCACTCAAAAGATATTTTGCACTTCATCCTGTCTACCATGCACTTTCTCTATTAATACAACAGATGCTTAAGCCCACAGAAAAGGGCCGTTGCACAGGCCATAAGCCACGTTATTGACTTTCATAGCGATATTTCAACCTGATTTGTGCTACCCTCGGGATATGACTAAAAAAAGTCTCGAATACAATAAAGAGGAAGAGTGACAAACAGGATGCGTCTTGACTTTCTCCTCTTCCTAGAATCAACGCTATTTAAATGCTAATACTGGAATGAATTATCTGAAATTGCGCACAACTACCTCCAAACAATTTACCTTCCAGTCAATAGCTATTCTATTATTTTCTTTGCAATAAACCAAACGATATAAGACTTTTATACTTGATTTACCATTGATAACACTTTTGTCAAAGCGTCATTAAAGTTTTCTTCGCTTCATGTAGCTTCGCTGTATGTAAACTTAGCGTTTAATCATGGCGACGAAGCAGAGGGAAAATATTTTTGCAGTCAGCGCACACATTCGATGTCCAACTCTTGTTGGTGCTGGAGCAGATATGTAAAAGATTTGTAAAAGTTAGAATCCATAATGAGATGTTAAAATTGTAAATTGAATGTACGTTTGCGTGTCGTCTCGCTTCACGAGCGACGCAACCAAAAAAAAAATTATTATTAAAAATTCCCGTCAGAACTGCGAGCGAGAGCAGAGCTAAAAAAAGTGAATTTCTGTTGTCAAAAGAAACTGATTAATTTAAACTGATTGGTGATTAAGGAACTGTTTGGTGATTGCAGATCGGTGTAATAAACTGCTCAGTAAACTAATTAACCGTCGTCGTTAGTGATTTATTCCAAGAACGCCGAGAACCTATTAGTAGCTTAGAAAGCGGTAGTCCAATCAACCGGAAGTATAATTTTATCGAAACAGAGACCTCGCGCTAGAATTTAGTAAGGACGTCGTCAAATCTAACAGTCATCATAGTCCGAGCAAAAACAAACTCCAATTAATTTTGGGAGTCGTCTACCTCCGGATTATATTATACAATACACAATGAAAACGAGGAAAAAGGGATGAATAACGAAATCTTATGTGAGCTAGACAAGAGAAACAACATTTGCCTACGAATACTTGCTGAGAAGATCGTAGTTTGAATAGAGTTCCAATCCTTAAATAAAGTCTATAGAATGATTCTTATGCATGAAAATTTTGCTTTTACCGGTCCATTTCATTTCCATTTTAAAACGGTCGCTTCCTTTGAAAATAGTATGTCTACGACTAAAAGAAAAAGTCTCATAAGAATTCAAAATAGAGGAAAAAGGAACACCAATACGTGTCCGTAAATGTTCAGGGTGCAGCTTCCCTCATTCAAAAACTAAACATGCATATAGGATGTTGATGATGTTTAGTATTCTGTTGTTATACTTCCTGAAAAAACACGAGAATCGTAAGCTAGCTGGAGAAGAATGAAATGAATTTTAGCCCAAGCGGACAACAATATTACTTGTAGAATTTGTGATCTACATGCAAAAAATGGATAGAAAGAGAAAAAAAGATTGCAGAGTACTGCCTATTTGCAGCACGATCTTGTCGAGGGTGGCGGTTGAATGCGGTAGCGGATGATTCATCTTGCTTTATCAAAAAAGGCACGACATACTGCGGACATTGTAGTGCGGAGAAACGTGAAGTTGTAGAAGTTTCATAATAATAATGCAATCTCCCATAAAACTTATTTTTAAATTACACGGTATTTCGAATTTGTTCATGTATTTTTCAGGTTGAAGATGGGAGTGAAAACACTGAGTGAATTTACCTTGCACATGTATGTACGTACATTATATAACATGTGGCCCTTATGGCTGCTGGCTACTAGGAGGTTTCATAAGGAGAAAACAAGATGGTTTACCAAGTGAAAGCATGTCGTGTCAGACTTTGCGGATGGATGATGGGAGGACCTACACCAAAGGCAATAAAATTGCCATGTGTAATTTTTTTCATATTGAAGATGATTTGAAGTCTAAAAGTCTCCTTTGTGCTGTTTCATATTGCTTTTTTAAACGAAGAAAATGTAATCTATGGCAAAATAACAGTGGGTTTTCTAAAGGGAAAACGAATTTTTTGATGGAAGAAGCAAACTACTGATTCTGACCAGAATACATAAATATTTTTGCGACTTTTGGCTTTTTCCTGTAACTTGGAAAAATATAAAACATCATTTTTAGTACTGTTGAGTTGTACCCTATTTTTCTTTTAACTTTCTTCAGTGTAGTTCCTTGCCTCGCGTTGATCCAAAAAATAAGTATTTTTGTACTATGAAAATCTACTTGAAGATGGTTGAAGAGTGGTGTGGGGCAACCAGCAGAAATTTTTGCCATGTTGTGAAATAAAAGGGTGGAAAAGTACTCCCTTGAAAGTTGTAACATCGCGTAAGAAAACTTCAATAGCTTTTCTGTCAGCTAGTCGGAAAAAATTTCACGAATTTACTACATTACGAATAAACTATGGATCTCATATTGCACTATTAAGAATAGTCATCATAAGTTAATGTTTTCATGGAGGACATCAACTTGAGCAGAAGTTTTGCTTATGATTTCGTCGGGTGTAGTTTTTTATAGCCACGTAAAAACCAGTGATCAAACTAAAGCTTGCTGAAAGGAAACGGAGAAAATATCATTCTCAGTCCGCCCATGTTTTGTTCATTTCACTAAATTATAAAACTAAAACGATACCCGGGTCTTCATCATCCTATCATGTTCAGCACATGGGCTCCACACTCCTAACTTTCAGGTATTAATCAAATGTGGCCCGATGCAGTAAGTAAGCCGTGTTGTGTAGTGAACATGGCAACGGAATCCGTATTACGGAATAAGAAAGCCCAGGAAAGAGAAAAGTTTTCCAACTCCAACAATTTATACAGATTGTTCAATTAGGCAGAAAAAAAGGTTTTGTCCGTTTTGCCATAAGGAATTGCTAAAACCTTTCTTGGCTTCCCATTCTTCATGATTTGTTGAAAGGCAAAATGATTTTACTCGGAACTAAGCTTGAATAGAATTGGCTCTTAACCTTAAAATCATGATTGAAAAATATTGCTTGCTAAATGCTAAGTATAAATTGCTAACCGAACTTGGCGGTAATCAGCCGGAGTTGCTTTTTGCCTGTTAAAAAGTCAATTACAAAAATATGTATTCTGGTGTTTTGTAGTAACCCATCAAGAAGCAATCATCATGGTTCAAACCCAGTCTAAATTTAAAAATGTAGAAAATAACAGGAAAGAAATTAGCTATAAGTATAGAGAAAATCCTTCAGGACTGATTTGCTATTGGGATAACTCAAAGTGCTTTCAGTTGCGAAGCCTAATTGAGAGTTTCGAAGGATAGAATTGTGTACGAGAGATAAGAATGTGATGAAGGTAAGCAATAAAATGTAATGATGACAGGCTTTGGGCAACTTCATCCTGGGAAAATAAGCAAGAGAAAGGTAGAATTTGACAGGGGGAAAGAATCAAAGAGTGAACCAAGTCAGTGAGCGAGTTGTTCTGATGAGATAACAAGAAACATGATCGAGGATGAAAGGAAAGTCAAACAAATACAGGGAATCGAGAGGAAAAAAAGAGAGAAAACTAATTTCAAAGACTTATCATCATCGTAAGAGAAAGTATGTAACACATGTGGGAATTGAGCTTGTATGGATTCGGAAACAAAACAACAAACAAAGTCTGGCACGTCGAGATACATGCAAGCTTCATGAGTTGATGGAAAATTGGAAAGGCTGTTTGACCTCAGCACTTTTCCCCTAGCAAATATTAAATTCCTTATACACCATGTTAAACTTACTTGAACAACAACTTGAATCAATTTAGGTTAGAGTTTGGTAGTACGCGAGAGGAAGCAGAAGTCACGTTATGACTGATAATGCCATAAAAATAAACTTTTTTTTTTGCACGATGAAAGAAAAGGAGGTAGATAGACTTGTACGAAATTCTGCGCCGGATCCACTTCCTTCTGGTTCCAACAAATAAGTCTGATTGAAAAGGAGTTACCCACGCAGAGTAGCAATCAACTACATTATCGTGATTGCATGCGCTTCCTGTTGAAGTCCTCGTGTTCAAAAAAGAGTGTGAAATATATTATACCAAACAAACACAACTTAAAATTAGAATTCGGTTTCTATACTGGAACATCAGGTGAAGGCGAATCTTCATGATATTATGTATTTCTATAAGTTTTTTCTATAAGAAGCTATTGCCATGTGCCATGTGACTTGTACAGGAGAAAATATGCAACCAATTAAGTAGCAAAAGTTATCAATCAGTTGCAATGGTGGCATTCTAACCTTATCGCAAAAACAGACTCCCATCCATTGTCTGGTCTGGTCATAGGACCGGACCTGTCCATTTCCATAAAATCTACTTGTGGATTGCGTTATATGCAAAAAAAATTGTCGTCTTTCATTCCATATGAGTAGTATCGATACAATTCTGTTGCTTTCGCTGTCTTTTATTTATGTAGTTACACAAGGGAACTACATTGTCATGTCAGATATCTCGGAAGTAATATGCATCATCTTGATCACATTAGAATACAAACGACCATCTTTTACTTGGAGACTGTATATTTTTAACTGAATAAACTTGTAGCTATTTTCAGTGCCATCTGGGTGGGACCATTGCCGAATTTACCATCCTGTTTTATGCGAGAAACGTTGCCTAACAATTTAATTCATCTATTCTACAAATTTGTGTCATTCAGGCACACAGCTGTGTAGCAGCAACAGAAGTACGTAGTTGGTTGAATGTCACCATAAAATTGGACATGCCGTTTCGCCGTTTGGTAAAGCAATGCTAGGCATTCACCAGCATTATGTATATACCCATACCCATAATATTTCGCATCTCAGAATATTCATGGCCTGGGATTCAATCCAAAAATGTAATGAAACCATTTCCATTGAAAGATTAGATTATAGTTTCCTACAAGAAGCACCGCCCTATTCACATTTCTCCCTTGCTTGGCGTGAAACATGAAAGTTTAAGAGTTTGTGACAGGAAGAGAACAGCCAGATTAGATTTTCCAGTAACAAAGCGTACACACACCAATATTAAATTTCTCCAGAGAAATACATGAGGGAGACTTGTTGTAAATACTAATCCAACTTCTCCAAGTTTTAAACAGGGATGGCTGAGTAGTACATCTTTAAATGTACACAACTTCCGTACATACAGTGTACGTAAATAAGCTCACTATTCGTTTATACCCATTGTTGTTTTAAGAAGATACTAAATATTAAAACGAAGAATCTTAAGTTCTTCTGTACATCGTATGTAAACGTGTAACGAAAGTCGAAGAAGAGTATGAAATATGATAACACCAACCACTGCACGTATACTCTTGTCTTATAAATCCTTAAGTTCTTACACTAAAGCTTGAGGTTTCAGCAATCTCATACTCTGATAATCTAATTAGCAATTCTGCGCCCGATGCTGTAACTTCTAATAAGAAGCACAATGGAAATTACGACATTGAAGGCTTCGTCCTGTCCTCATTTATTCGTCCTACCTAACGAGTAAACGGATACTCTTTGTTGGGGAAAGCTCATTGAAAGATCGTTGGCAAGAAAGGATCATACATGATTGTAGAATGCAGGTTGAAATTTCGACTAGAGCTTTGCTACGCTACAAACTTTGTACAGCAGAGGTTCTAGATGGTTAGAAGATCAACCCATGTGCAACATCTGCTTATGGAGCCACCATTGTGCAAATCTTCATATAAAGAATTGCGACTTTCTTGGACCTACCATTTTCCTCAAGTGTTGGTGTGATATATGCAGTGTGTTGATATGGATGTATAATTAATTTACTATCTGCTATGTATAGATTAGAACCTAATGCAGGCAAAATTCGCCATGAATTAGCACTGCCTTTGTTGTAATCATCACTCAAGTTAACATTTTGAAGTACACCCTCATGATTACATGCTTTCACTTTAGGACGAAACTTTCTAGTAGCAAAGAATGTAGCCTTCGCATAGTTCTGAACATTCAACATTGTTCAAACAAAAGTGCCGTTCTGTACGCCATACGTTTTGATGTTCAGTCAGTGTTTTGTAAGTTTTCACCTAAGAATGAAAGTCTTTCATGTACATCACATTCTTTTTAAAGAATGATAAACTATTTGAGGAATTTTCACGTATAATGTTTAGGGTAGAACAAACTGACAATTTTGACCCTGTTTGAAAAAGTTATTGCTCCATTCTTCAGTGGACCCTAATTCTGCATTCGCTCATGCAGTAGAGAAAGTTTCTTACGCTGGATACCTGAAGAAGTAGAAGAGGAAACATTAACGAAAATTGCCCTTATTCACTCCAGGGATTTTGCTAGAAATACATGCATGAAATACACCCATACTGCTACCTGCAATTCCGAATTAGATAGATTTAATTAAACGCTTTAACCAGTAACAGGCCGTTATTCGCCGACAGGGTTTTTCATTTGTAAGCGGAAATAAGCATCGCATGCCACTACAGCATTTTCTTTGAATTCTAAGCAAACTCGTTTTTTGATACCCGTTAGTCGTTGATTTAAAACAGAAAGGATTAATTTACCGTGTTTAAAGTGTAGTTAGCAATATTGAAATGAACTTCAGCTAATGTCATTTTACCACGAAGATGCAAGAATAGCAAACTACTGGCATAGGCGAAAACACAGGTTTGAACAATGAGTTTTACAAAATGTACAGTTTGGGCTTGCACAGTAGTAGTAGTCGTAGTAGTAAATCGTAGTCCAACTGTTTTGCCGTCTTTTCATTTTGCTAAATTTCCCTCAGGTGCTTCATCTTGTAGTACCTACGCACATTACTGTGAAACTAGAGCTAAGCATTCACACAGGGTTTCCCTTTAGCCATCCAAAAACTGATAACAAAATATCATTTGTTAGAGGCAGACATAGCCCCTGCCACCATGCTTTCGCGCTATATTCTTTTCAGTTCTTCCCACTCATTTTTGTTTTGGCAGCCTTAGAACTAGGACCAGCGTAATGACCTATCCATCTCCATTAATTCGCATGTGTTCAGCCATGTAAGACATATCTCTAATTGGCTTCTTTTGGAAAAGAGTCATCTTTCTTTTCCACCAAACCGACCACTTTCACCGCATAGACGACAAGAGAAATTACGAAACCATGTGCCTGTCTGTTTTGAGAGAAGCACAGAGGAGCTATTTATAGTCGCACGTTGTAACTCCCCATTTTCATTTCAATACAATTTGCCATTTACTTGTTCAAGTTTTGTGATAATTGCCAGCATGTGGGCTCATCCATTCTTGTTTTAATTTCACAGTAGATGCTGCTAGAAGTGGAACGCTAATTGAGAATCTTTGTGGCGTCGTAAGTCTGGATAACTGGAGCTATCATGGAATATTTAATTGAAGATTCCTATGTAAAATAGTCCAGTTTTTAGAATGTTCTTGTTATATTCGGTGTTAGCGGAGGCGCTACAACCGAAGGTAGTAAGGCGAGACAATGGTTTAATTAACTAAGGGCTTTATTAATTAAACCTCTTTCTTTTACAAACTTTAAATACAACATNTTTTTCACTGAAAACCACTGTTGTCACCATGTTATATTCGGTGTTAGCGGAGGCGCTACAACCGAAGGTAGTAAGGCGAGACAATGGTTTAATTAACTAAGGGCTTTATTAATTAAACCTCTTTCTTTTACAAACTTTAAATACAACATAACTTGTGTGTGTACAAGACTAAGAGTAAAAACATGAACTATGCAGTCGTGATAGTCGAGCTGCACAACTAAGATATTTGAACTGGCGGCGTGTTGCCCGCCGTGCTCTATGGCCTAATAACACAGTTCTCTCATTAAGAGTTTTTGTTATTTTGCTTTCTCCCCTCTCGTACACGGCAGCCTAAACTATCGCTGGTGTTATATACTTTGTACATCATATGCACATATATGTATGAGGCTAACTTAATTACATAAATATTTTTTAATTGGGATCCACGGAATAATACCTCCTTTTCCGAATAATGTGCCGAATTATGTGTCAAAATGACGAGGGAAGTTAGAAGTTCCTTAAGGAACTTAGAAGTTCCCTCAAAAAAAGAAAAATTGATTATTAATCAATAAAATATGAAATAATTTTTGGTCGGGCTGGTTTTCGAGTGGTCGGGAGATTAAAAGTCATTTTCTGAATCTGCAGTCAATTACCTAATTTTTGACATCCGGGTTTCAAAATCCGTATTGGGGTTCGTAAGACACTGAATTTTTAAGTGAAAAAATAGTACTTTATTTATTTACTAAATTACTGTTTTTTTCACTTAAAAATTCAATATCTTACGAACCCCAATACGTATTTTGAAACCCGGATGTCAAAAATTATGTAATTGTCTGAAGATT